>JAUZSU010158810.1:0-13978 GCA_034780255.1 Parotocinclus maculicauda
GTTTACTCCAGGTACTCCAGTTTCTTTTTACAGTCCAAATGCATGCTCTAGGTTCAATGATTATTCTAAGTGGCCCTAGTGTGTGTGTGTGTGTGCGCGCACACTATGATGGATTGGCGCCTTGCCTAGGGTTGTTCCTGTCCTACACCCCATGCTGCTGGCTAGGCTCCGGCTCTCCAGCAACCCTGCCAAGGATAAGAATGCGAATGTGAATGAATGGATCAATGAGGTTGATTTGGCTTTTGGTCTAGTTCCAGTGATGCTCATTCTTTATGATTATACATTTTTAAGATTTTGCTCTGGCCAAGCAGCATTTTGTTTGGCTAGTCTTTGCTATCTAGGTCTTATTTTAGATTTTGCAGTTACCTCAATGTTTCTTTCCTCCCATGAGTCTAATAGTTTTCGTTATGTATATTGTGCATTCCTTTAACATGCAAGGGTGTAACCATATTGCTTATTTTTACCTCCTGATTTAGCTGGTGAATAATGCTTCATGTAATTATCAATATATACTTACCTATGCATTTCATTTTATTTTAGATGACTGGTGATAATGTTGTGGAATGTTAATGAGTGTAATCCTCTTGTTGCAATATAAAATGCTATGATTTCTTACATTGTAGGAGAATTGTTATTTGAGGAACTCATCTGAATGCAGAGGAGGTGTATAGATTCCCAAACAAGCAGTATAATTCCCTGTGTAGCTGTTTGTGAAGGGCAAAAAACAGGGGAAACTAAAATGATTAGACATTTTGTCTTCTTTAATGTTCCCAGTATATTTAGCTCAGATATTGTGTCCAATTATGTTGATTTTATCATATTACGTGTGGTTTATCTTTTTTTTTTGTAAAACTGAGTAAAGAAAACCGTTGCTTCAAGTGGGAAATTAGTGCCAGACATCATTAGAGTACTGTTGAGTTCTAGAGGGTGAGTCAAAAGTCCCAGGACACCTTCTTATTTGAGAAACAAAGGGGAAATGACATCTCAATACCCCAGCAAGTAATAGGTGAGGGTGGGGTTATATTTTAGGCTATGTTCAGAACGTGGCCCCCATTTTGAAAGCTGCCACATTGGATCAAGGGCAAGTTTTTTTTTTCCAATTGGAAGGTGGTCATTTTAGCAATCAGATTTGCAATATCTCTTGTGGTTCAAAAGTAAACCAAACACAGAAAGTCCACAGAACTTACATCCCTCGTAGCCAAATACAGAGAAACCGGGACGACAAGCAACGTAGTGACCCTCTGAAGAACCGCTACCAACCAAGAGACCTCAACAATGGTTTTAGCAGCCTTTGAGAAAAGTCCACGACACAGCATGGCACATGTTCTGTGTCTTTTGACTCATGCTGTATATTAGCTTTTTCTTTATTGAATTTTTAGAGACCACTCCACTTTATAGTTCTACGACTACAGATTGTAGTCCATCTGTTTCTCTACATAACTTTTAACTCTTTACTCTGTTCTCTAATGGACTGTGGATTGTGATGGCCTAGTGGTTAAGGTACTGGATTATAACCCAGAAGGTTCAGGGTTCAAATCCCACCTCTGCCACAGTTGGGTCCCTGAGCAAGGCCCTTAACCCACAATGGCTTGGATTGTCAAACTGTATTAATTGTAAATCGCTCTGGATAAGGCCGTCTGCTAAATGACAGAAATGTAAATGTAATAGTCAGGATCAACACAGATCAGGTATTATTTGGGTGGAGGATTATTTTCAGCACTGCACTGACCTGGTGGTTAAACCCCATGCAGCAGCGCTGCTTGAGTTTTAAAACACCTCTTTGTCCCTGCTGGACCTGAAAATAGTCTACCTACAAAAGTTTCCAGCCACCACCACTCTGTGTGCAGGGTCCTATGAGCACTGATAAAGGATTAGAGCAGAATTAACACAAACTGTAAAGATCTGCTGTCTTGACTTTACATCTACGTGGTGGAGCAATATGGATGTGGACAATGAGTAAACAGTGGTTTAAAACTACAGCAGCACTGTTGTGTCTGATTCAGTCATGCCTGCTCCACACACAAACACACCACCATCACATCAGTGTCAGTGCAGTGCTGAGAATGATCCACCACTCAAAATTGTACCTGACCTATTCTGGTCCTGTGGGGGTCCTGGCCATAAGAGAACAGATTAAAGGGAACGAACAAATGTGGAAGGAACTAATGGACTACAGTCTGTAATTGTAGAACTACAAAGTGCAGTGACCAATTAAACTTACATAAAAACTAAGCAGGATAAAAACTGAAAATAAAATACTGTATCTAGATATACATGTTAACAAATGTATGTGTGCAGTCCCTGTGTAATAGCCAGGACGTATCAACTGAGTCTCCACCAGTGACGATAACTCCTAAAGGCCCCTATTTGGGTGTACCAAAAGGAGCTGTGCGCCGGCAGACTTCCATAGGCAAGTACTCAATTCCTAAACCAAGAAAACAATAATGTATTGGGCGTACCATTTGTATATAGTACCTTAGAAGTTGTTTCTCTCTGCTCTTATCCAACCACAGGGGTAACCGAAGAAGAAAAGCAGTTCCTTACGCCTCCCATGTTAAAATTTACGAGAAGTCTATCAATGCCTGATACATCAGAGGACATTCCTCCGCCACCAGCCATTTCCCCTCCGTCACCCCCCCACAACAACGCTCCCACACCTGCCGGACACAGTTATGGCACAATTCGTCCAGGCTTCACCCCTTCAAGCCCTACCACAAACAGTGTGCCTTCTGACAGAGCAGATTCGAACCATGGCGCAGGTTGGAGAGACCAGGGCATGTATTACAGAGAGAGTTCTGAACAGTTTGCTCCTGGGGACTACAACCACAACCCGACTGCTCAGCAGAGTCTTCATATGCGCCGAGCCCAGATCCCAGAAAACCCATACTCGGACGTTGGCAAAGCAGGTAACTCTGCTCTTTTTGTTCCAAACAAGCCTGCAAGGAGGAAAGGCATGCTGGTGAAGCAGTCCAATGTCGAGGACAGCCCAGAGAAGACGTGCTCCATCCCCATCCCTACCATTATCATCAAAGAACCTTCTACCAGCAGCAGCGGCAAGAGCAGCCAAGGAAGCAGTATGGAGATTGAGACAACTACGCCAGATCACCCGGGTCAGCTCCGGCCAGAGGACAACCTCACCACAGGCAGCCCCTTTGTAGCTGCCATAGCCACTAACACACTTCGAGACAGGGAGAGGAGGCTGGAACTGCACAGGAACTCGCCGTCTTTCAGATCCACAGACGCCGGTGATGAGGATGTGACTCCTGCACCTACCCCTCGCCTGCGACACTCAAAGTCTATTGATGAAGGCATGTTCAGCAGTGATGAGCGTTTGCGTCGGCTCATGGCACCCCCTTCATCCTTGCTTAGCATTCCACGGGGAGGGGGAAATATAACAGACTTCAACAGCCCAGAACCCACAATGGTGAGGGAGTTGCTTAACACACGAACGGGGCACAGTCCTATCAGCCTGCCAGCTCATAAGACCTACAGCTCAGGGAGCGGCAATTACGTTCACCCTGTCACAGGGAAACCTTTAGATCCCAATTCCCCATTAGCTTTAGCATTAGCTGCCAGAGACCGGGCCATGAGGGAGCAGTCACAACCGCTGCCACTTAAGAGCGATCCATCCAAGCTGGACCTTAACAAGCCACTCTTCATTGACACAAAGCTTCGTGCCAACGTGGACGTGAGTTTCTCCAGCACTGCCACCATGGGCAGACCGCGGGGAGGCCTGCGCCGACAGGCGACTGAATCCAAGTATGAGACCGAGTCTAAGTTTCAGCTTGAGCAGGGCAAGCCAGAGAAAAGGCCAGAGGAGAAGAAAAACATGCTGATCGACATTGTGGACACTTCTCAGCAAAAGTCGGCGGGATTGCTGATGGTTCATACCACAGATGGGGTCAAATCAGAGGAGAACAACGTGTTAGAAGGAGAGAGGGACGAAGATGTCTGTCCTGATAGCACACCTAGAGAACTCAAAGATCCCAACCAGCCAGTCCCAGCTACCCCTGCATCTAAGCCTCTGTCCAGTGCTTTACCAAAAACTATGATCTCAGTCAGCTCAGTAGATGAACCTGTTAAACTCCCTTTTGGCATCCCTCCACCACCTTTAGCCTCTGTCGACATTGATGAGGAGTTTGTGTTTTCTGAACCATTGCCTCCACCCTTAGAGTTTGCTAACAGTTTTGACATCCCCGAAGATCAATCGGGGTCGCTGAGCGAGCTGCTGAAACAAAAAGCCAATGGCATGAGTGGCCCTTCACTCGCTCCCTACTACCCTCACTTAAACACAAGCAACTCTGAGATCAAGAGACCAACAGTCCTTACTAACTGCACACCTCCTAGCTTCCCCACGGGGCCTCTAGAGCCTTATGAACCCATTATCGACTCAGGCATCGAAGTAGACAGCCGAAGCAGCGGTGACCCTCAGCTGGAGACCACCAGCACAGTCTCCACTGTGTCTAGCATCTCTACATTATCATCAGAAGGAGGAGAGGCGCTAGACACATGCATGGTCTATGCAGACGGACAGGCCTTTCTGGTGGACAGGGCGCAGGTCCTGCCTAAACCCAAGGCCAAGTATGCCGTCAACAAGAGCAGTGCACTTTACAAGGACGAGGAGAACATAGGCTCTTTCAGGGTGCCCCCTTCAATCCTACCACCACCCCCGGGAACTGCCCCACCAGAGCCTGTTAAAACCCCAACGCAAAGAACCTCAAAGCTCTGGGGTGAACCGCTGGATCTGAAAAACTCTCATGGCCCAGAGGCCAAGCCCCAGGGGTTGAGTGAAATCAACTCGGTCCTGCAACACATCAACAAAGACAAAGCACCAAAGTCAGGGGATGGAATAGACTCTCCCACAGGCTGTAGAACCCACTTTGGAATGAGGTATGTAACCCCACTAACACCCACCCCTGAAACAGACATTCATTTAGCCATCGGATTCGTGTGTGCGCTCTGCTCCTGAATGAACGAGTTGCCTAGCAACGTAATAATGAGAACAGCCTTGAGGACAAGATGAGCAACGTCAGTGTGATGAACACAGACCAAACTGTAGCACAGGGAGAGGTGCGCTGGAGTATGTGTGTGTGTGTGTGTGTGTGTGTGTGTGTGTGTGTGTGTGTGTGTGCAATTGAGTCATGTTTATATAGCACTATGAGGACCAAATGTCCCTATAAGAATAGACGGCTCTGACATTTTTACATACGTAGCAAGATGCCCCCACAGTAATTTTCCCAAATATCAAAGAGAGCTATTTATGTTAAGGTTGGGATTAGGTGTAGGTTATATGTTAGAGTGATTTGGAACATGACCCATGTATTATCATAACTGGCACGTATGGTATAAATAAGGACCTCCGTACCAAAGTGTTACTGAGTGACATCGTTTCAGAGGTGTTAAAAAAGAAATACAAATCGGAGCAGATGATCCGTGTGTATATGTGTCCTGAACTGTGTGACTGGTAATATCTTCTTACAACACACCATCGCATCCTCCTGCTGCAGAGCACAAAGCCTTACGCTTATTTATTATGGAATCTGAGGTTATTCATAGAACAGCACAATGACCCTAAAATTCGTCGAGTGAACAGTCATTTGTACAGCAAAGGAATCTGATGTGTCTTTTAATGTGAAGGGAGAAAGAGGATGAAAAAGGATTAATCACCCAGTAGTGTGCAGCATGTTTTTTAAAGCATAATGTTTTTGCAAAGATAGCTTTGTAATAGGTGAAATTGTACTGTAGATTGAGAATATGAACAAAAATTTAAAAGTTTTTAAAAAACCCAAAAACTTGAATTTCCCACGTGCTGAGAGCTATGCTGAATCCATGCGAATGACGTATCAAAGTAAAACATGAACATCAAATGTCATGATACAGTAGAAATTTACAGCATTTAGCAGACACCCTTATCCACTTACAGGAATGCTACCTACCCTACCGCCTCACCTCACAGACCTAACATCATGCTAGTACAAAAAAGCAAAAGCCCAAGAACGCAATCCAACCAGAAACTAGGAAGCTGGGTAAATCAAGAAAACAAAGAAGCAAATGTTTTGTTTAAACATGCAGCTTTATTTTCAGCCTTCACTTAAGTGCAAACAGTGTGGACAACTTACTGGGTGCAATCATCCAACCACAGCGCAAGTAATATCCAAGCCAGTTTATGGCAATAATGCACCCATACAATCACCATAAAGCCCAAAAGAAACAGAAATGGGGTGTGTCCATAGGCATGGTATACTGCCCACAAAAGGGGGGTCGGGAACAGATCAATCGTATTTACTATACATTATTTCTTATGTGGAAATTTAATTCCGACTTTGAACGGCCTTCTGGAGGCAAAAACATCCAGTTCCAAGGTTCCACTGTACCATTTTGCCACTTCTCTTATTACCTGATGTTTTAGAATTCTCCATATTTTTTGCATGTCCGTCTGTTTCTCTTTAGAAATCCAGATGGTGTGTCCATCATCTCAGGATCTCAGTCGAGCCCCAGCGTGTCCTTCACCAATCAACCTGGTCCAAACGTCCCAGCTCCATTGCCATGCCGACAGACTGAGAGTCTGCACCACCATCGACATCCGTGTAGCCCCAGCATCACGTCTCCTCCACCAATCCTGAGCTGTTCCTCTTCGTCCTCCTCTCTGCCTGCTGTCAGTAGTGGCTCTGTGCAGAGCAGAAGTCGCTCGCCTTCGCCTCTTTCATTCCTCCAGGCTGCCTCCAACAAGCCATTTGCTTCTAAGGCTGTGCCTTCATGGACCAAAGAGGATGTAGCTGATTGGCTAGAGAGCCTCAACCTGGCAGAGCACAGAGACGCTTTTCTGGAGAACGACATTGAGGGCACTCACTTACCCAGCCTGCAAAAACAGGACCTGATCGACCTGGGAGTGACACGTGTCGGCCATCGCATGAACATCGAGCGTGCTCTCAAGCTGCTGCTCGACAGATGAGACTGGGATGTCCAAGCCTTCATCTGTCTCTGATCTTCATTTGGTCCTTGCTTTTTGGCTTAATACCGTTTCTCCCTTTTTTTCCCATTATCTGTTGTTGGATTTTAGGGAATACTGATGCCATGAAGAAAAGTTTGGATAAGGTCTGCACAAAGCTATTCGTACGTCTAAGCTCCAGCCAGTGATGGGCCACGAGAAGCCAAACACACTGTACAGTTCTAGAGCTCACCGCTGTTTTTGGGTTTTACGGACTCAGGCCTCACGTAAATGAACTGATAAACCAGCAGAGCTGGCTTTCCATTTTCTATCTTTGCTAAGACGATAATCCAGAAAATATTTCTTCAGGAAAAAAGGAAGGATCACCTGAGTATCAGCTGCCTATAACAAAAACTCATTTTTTCTTCCTTGTCCTCTGTGGATTTGATTGGAAAGGAAAGTGGCTGTTTAAGGTACTTGCAGTTGGTACCACAATGCTCAGTTCACATGCTCACAGTCCTGTCACCTTCACCCCAAACACAAAGCGTCACTTCTCTGTTTGACATTGTTTTTTCCATCACTTTGGTTACGATTATGAAAAAGGTTATTTATCTGAATGGGTCAAAATCACTCAAGTCTTTCTAAAGTATAATATCTGCTGATACCGTGTGTCTTCCACATTGTGTGCAGGTTTAGTCCTTGAACTTTTACCAGACTCAGCTTTTTCCTTGTAGTTTTCAGTCATTTCCCTGCATTTATTCTTTTTAAGTGTTCTCAGAATCCCCTAATGAGCGCTTGATTACAGAGGATTAGGTGAGCAGAAAAGTTTACTTGAGACTGAACTATTATGCTTGAAATGTCTTGAGTTGCCTTTAAAGAGAACATGCACAGATGATTTAAACCACTGCTGTCAAATGACCTGATTATGTGTCTTGTCGGCAAACTATTAATATCACCTATTATACATACACTATCTCAAATTGTAAAGCAGTCAGTTGTTTACCAAATGTTTTATAGAGTTGCTTGGGGAAATTAATGTAATAGATTAACAGAGTATATATATATATATATATATATATATATATATATATATATATATAGAGAGAGAGAGAGAGAGAGAGAGAGAGAGAGAGAGAGAGAGAGAAATCCGTTCATGTTTTATGCTGCCGATACCGATCAACCATGAGTGCCGATCACCGATACCGATCCGGGTGCCTTCTTTTTATTCTCTGCAGTGAACCTCGAAAACTCACCATACTCCACCAAGTGTTTGTTCTTTAAATGACGTGTTAAATTGGTTGTGTTGAAGCATTTTAATGTGCTTCCCCCGTGAGGTATTTTTTTTTCTCTCATGTGTTGCAGGATGCAAACTTTACACTCAGACTGTGTAAACGTTCCACACGACAGACATGTTTGTTTATAATTTACCGCCGTGCGCCTGCGCAGTGTAAAGGAAACGGGGCGGGGACACAACACTGCCCACAGGGCCTCTGCGGCCTGCAAAGTACAGGTGATCGGTTTTTGTGATCGGCAATAAAAGGCATTGATGGGCATAAGATGATCACATGCTTTGTCACGAAAATGGGCCGACAATGACTATAATATATTATCATATATTTATATATACACAGCTCACAACTATTAGGGAAAATTCATTATGTGATGTTTCGTCGTTTTGAAATGTCCCCTTTTTTGTAAGCAGTATATATATATATATATGTGTGTGTGTGTATACTACATCCTTTTCCCCACCTACTTACGTTTATTAATGTGGTGTTTTTATCCAAAGCAAGTCACAAGAGAGACAGAGATTCCAGGTCCAGTAGAGCAGAGTGGTTATCAACCTTCTGGCCACTAGTACAGATGCATAACAGATCCAAGACTGAGATATATGCTGCAGGTTTATACAGCTCATTTTATAGAACAGGTAAATAATAAAATAGCTATGATCTTCATTATGTGACGATATATCCGTTCCATTCAAACACTATGCATATGCATATATCTGTGTAAACATCTGCAGTTTTATTAAGGACTATTATTTAAATATTTTTATATCATACTTATAACAGCTTTCCGTTTAATCTTATGTTCCTTCCATGTTTAAAGTTTGGTGAAAAATCTAGTTTACACCATTTTCCCTTGAAGTCACATGCTGTTGATCAGCCAAGTATTGAAAATCTAGCTCACCCAAAAGAACGTATTCAAGCACAGGCTTCTCTCAAAACATATTTGATTGTAATTAACACCACACAGTCATGCTGATGTGTTTCATGTAACCTGGAATTTAAATATAACATATTTAATTGCACCAGTTGCATGGTTTGCTTGCTGCTATTTGAAACTAAAGAGATTAAATTCAAAAGCTCTACCCAGACATACGCATAACAGCTTCAGTCTAATGCATTTATTACAGTCTATTTGTTCAGTAACATTATTTTCACACATGTATTTCATGTCGTCTGCTGTATTCCATTTCTCTGAAGGAGTGTTACCAAGGCATCCATGCAAACCCAAAATTATCCAACCGCATGCACCACCACATGCCACCTGTTCATTTTATTAGGTACTTTTATTACGAAGACCTGTGCAAGCTGTCTTAATGTACCATAATACAGTATTAATGTACACTGCTCACAAATATTATGGGGTATTTAATAATGAATATGAAGCGATTTAAAAAAAGAAGCATTTGATCAGAACAGCAAATTAAATGTCAAAGAAAGTTGTTTGATTACACAAATGAGATGCAAACTTAAATACGGTGATTGAGTAGCAAGGTATATATTTATGGGGGTGCACAGAAACAGGTCAAACTGGACCAGAGTGCCCCCTACATAGACTGTTTAGTAGGGTGTATGGTCACCCAAGAGTGCAAAAACACACTGACCGTGATTGGGCATGGACAGGATTAGATTATCCAGCAGTTCTTGTTGAATCCTCTGCCACTCTTGCTTTAGGGCAACTTCCAATTCAAGTGTTGTGGGAAGCATTGGGCGGTGTGCCAGACATCTTGCCAGTACATCCCAAACATGTTCAGGTCTGGAGAACGTGAAGGCCAGGTCCATAGGCCACTCCTAAAGCATGTTGTTGATGAGATGTACACGGTGGGTCCTTGCATTAACATCCATGACAGGAAAGTTGTTTTAAATTGCTCCAGTATAGGGTGACTTGGAGCTCGGTACAACCTCCAATGCTGATGCCAGTCCAAACCATGATTCCACCACCACTGAAGGAGTCTCTTTCTCCCATGAAACGTGGATTCATCCCGCGTTCATCGATCATGCCAAATCAGGATTTGATTGTCACCCTGCAAACTGACCCATGACTCATCAGAGAAGAGGACAGTTGCTCACTTATCGTTTCCAATGACGGGTTTTATGGTGTTCAGTGTACCATTGGTCACCAAGCATACAGTCCAGCACAATGGAGCCGATTTCTTATGGTCAGTGTGCTTATCCGGTGTCCTGTGGCAGCAAGTAACTGTCCCAGTAACCATGTTGCATTGCTGCTCCTGCACCTTCTTGCCAGTAAGGTCAATTAGAGGTCATCTCTTTCTGTTGTGGCAGATGGGCAACCAAGATGTTCCAAGTGCCGTTACCCCTGTTGTCTGTGTTTGAGCAGCTTCAAGACATATTATGGTTCTCCAAGCTTCACATTCAGAAAAAGAAAACATTGTGTTGCAGAGGCATTGCGAGTGCTGGGAAATTACAGGATGTGAACTTTCAAGATCAGGGAACGTTCAGATACTCTAGCACCTTCAGCCTTTTATATTGTAACCAATAAAAGTTATTTTTGCATCTCATTTGCATTATAGAACAACTTTCTTTGACTTGTCGTTTACTTTTCTGATGTTCTTATTTAGTAAAACAAGATCAAATGCTTCTTTTTTCCAGAAAGTCCAGAACTGTTTATGCCCTCACTCATTCTGTTTCCTATAGAATAACAGTGCTAAAATATCCCCTCACTTTTTGTGAGCCGTGTATTAACACGTTTTTAGACAACACTGCCCGGTACACATCCACAAACACACACAGGTTAATAAAGATTACATCGGGCTACATCATGCTTAAATAATTATTTCTTATTCAGCTACAGGAAAAATACTTCCAGTACGAGACTAAACAGACCCAATAGTCATATTATATATTTTGGCTGATGGACCTCATTTGTCGCAAGTGGAAAATTGTGTAAACCTCACTTTTAGTTAACTCTTTAAGTGGTGTGAGTTCTGTCTGAACTGAGAGAAAGTAACATCATCAGATGTGAATGTGAATGGATGGTTTAAACACCGGTGTAAGTATGCAGTGAAAAAGTGCAGCAGCGTGTTTGCTTATCTCTATCTTAGAGGAGTTAGATTTATCTATCATCTCTATATAGCTTATTTTAGGAAAAACAGCACAGTATTTTAAAGATTTATAGAAATATTTGAGATTTTTATGACATTTAACTGACTTGTGGTGTGCCAAAAATTGATGTGGTAACGGTTAAGAAGCAATACACACTATTAAGGGAACCTGTTTTTCAGTATATGATGATATTTCAAACAGCTGAGATTGATCATATATATATATATATAGCTCACACAAATTAGGGGATACTTCATTATGGGATATTTAAAGTATCCCCTAGATTTTGTGAGCATATATATATATATATATATATATATATATATATATATATACAGGGTGAGTCAAATGTCACCGTATATTAGTATACACCTTTTTATTTGAAGAACAAAAGAGAAAATTTTTAGGGTGAGTCAAATGTCACCGTATATTAGTATACACCTTTTTATTTGAAGAAAAAAAGAGACGTATCTAAATACCCCAGGCTTTGTCCGGAACATTATCACCATATTGGCTTAAGCTCAAGTTTTTTCCAATGGGAAGGTGGTCATGATCAAAGAAGACCAGAATTGTCTCTAAAATTGATTGCAATAAGTTGTTGCAAATTTCTGTTAATAACTTTTGAACCACAAGAGATATCGCAAATCGATTTCTTTTTTGAAGAAATATTCCTTGATATGCTACATGTCCACTTTACCATTTGAAAAACTTGTCCTTGATCCAATATGGCCAAGATGGTGGCCACGTTCCAGACGTAGCCTAAAAGACAGGCCCCCCTCACCCATTACATGCTGTCCTGTGCCTTTTTATTCACCCTGTATATAAAGGTCTCAGTGAAACAGAGAATATTGAAATATTGAGCTAATGGCTGTCACTTGCTTCTTTTAGAACCTGTAATTAAAAAAGTTCAAATACAGATGCGTCTTGTGTGTGTATATATTATTTACAGGAGACGTTCACACACAGAAAAAGTCTTCAAGAAAAAGAAAGAACACCTACAGGTGATGAACAGATATCTGAAACGTATTTTACAGAAATGATAATGACTCTATAATCACAATTCTGCATTCATAAAACTAGTATTCAATTTTATTTGGGTATTTAAACAGCTCGTCTTTTATGGGATATGAATTTACATTTCACTCACTTTGTACTGCAGATAATCTTATTTTAGTTCAAGTTTTGTAAACAAAAGTGTAAAATCGCAAAAAGATGTAAATAGGATTGTACAAACTGGAGAGTAAAAGGTCGTTAATGGATTTAACACTTTAGTACCAAGGTTGAGACTAAAGACGCTACACTATTGGGTTGTTCTTTGCTGCCCTCTAGTGGTAGTGTTTTTTTGTTTGTTTGTTTTTTTATTTTGTTTGTAGTATTTATTAAGCTGTAAATCGTTCTCCAGGAACCAATTGTCACCTCAAAAGACCTGGAATTCATTCTAGTACTGTTTTTGCTTGATACCTGTTTTTGCTTGATACCTGTCGACCTGTAACTCCTCCCTCCCAATGACCCGTACAGAAAAAGCAATGAAAACAGGCACAGGGAAATCAAGGCGAGTCACAGTTGATGCACAGTGGTGCTTGTTGGATTATTAAACTTTAAACTTTGTATATTTCTGACCAAACAGGACAGAAAACGTAGTTTTCATACAAAACCTGAAGTTTGATAGAGATCCCAATAAAACAAATGACATACAAAATTATATTTAATTTATCTATTATTTATATGTCATTTATTTATATATTTAACGTGTAACGACTGTTTCTACATGATCTCTGAACAGTAAGCATCTACAATGTTTAGGAAGAAGGGGGAAAACTTAAATCCACAATGCATTTTAATCGAGATTATTTATTACAAATCATTACTGTACAAAACATTGTTTCTGCTGAGTCAGTACAGAGATCTGAGCTCCTGTACGATCTCTTACTTAATTGATGGTGAGGACGTCACTCTGGATCTCGTGGCTCAGCTGCGTCTGCAGGTCGCTCAGCTTCTTCTTCAGCACGGCGAGGGCGGACATGACAATCGTCTCCGGTCTCAGAGAGCCACACGACTCCACGTTATAGAAAAACCTAGAGATACCAAAAGATTTCTTCAGGTACCAATAACTAACTTTTCTTTCAGACCTTTTTAAAATATCATTGGGCTCAGAACAGCAGATCTGAAAACAGTGAACGGTCCATGTTGGCTATTTTGCAGTCAACTCTTTTTTAAGTTATTGTATTTATATTATATATTCATAATTGTCCTAATACTTTTGGCTCCCTTTCGCTAATGTCACATTTTTCCATCCAACTTGTTCAGCACCACAATCAGCTGTACAAAACATGTATAGATAATGAATATTTTGGATGCACTCCCTGCATCAACCTGACATCTTCAGGTATACGTTTAGACACAGGAGACGTTCATACTTTGCAAAAACAGAAACTAATATTTACAATGAAGTACCCCAAAAAGAGAACCTGCACACTTGTGTACGCCCGTGTCTTCTTTTCTTCTTCTGATTTTACTAACTGGCCTTATTATTAATCCCTCGATGAACTAAACTGTTCTTACTGATATGGTACCACCAGAGAAAAGAAGATATACAGTCGAATCTGGTTAATGGGACCACATCGGGACGCGATTGTTTTGGTCCCAATAACCGGCTGGTCCGATTAAACGAACATGCCCTATGTTACAAGACGGGACGTGC
>JAUZSU010158821.1:0-13978 GCA_034780255.1 Parotocinclus maculicauda
AATAACTGTGCTAACTGTCTAATTAAGCATTTTTAGGCATTATGCCAATTGATGATTAAAAACTTTTTCCATGGTTAAATAGTGACCATTTGCACCTTTGCTTTATAATACGAGTGATTTTGATTTAGGAGAACATATGTGAGATCAGAGCTTGACCCATGGCAGGCTTCCACTCCAGCAACGTTGCTGTGATGCTGGACCCTGGGTTTGAACCTGGGACCTTCTTGCTGTGAGGCAGCGGTGCTACCCACCGAGCCACTGTGCTGCCCCACCTAAAGAAAGAGTAACTGGACGAGTAGTATGAGCATCCTTGATAAAGAACAATTACGTCTTGAGAATGTGAAGCAAAGACCAACAAAAGCGCAATTAAGCAGATGGCTAAAGGTCAGTAGAACAGGTGGAGAAGACGGAGGTGGTGATTGAAGCAGCAAAGAGAGCCTGCCATGATAAAAAACGATCTTCAAAGAAAATGAATAACTGGATGCTGGCAGCATAAGAGCACAATAAAGTGCAACTCATTTCATCATCAGTTCCACTCCGAGCTTAAATCACTGTAGTGTGACCAAGGACAGAGCGATGTGACAAAAAACAGCTCATACAAAGGACAACCTTTAAAATATTACTAAAATACACAAACAGGTTACTGTGATTTAATCAGGCACCTTCGTAAAGAAATGCGAATGGAATATTGATTTAGGCGCACCTGTATGACAAGAGATTTTGACCAGAGCAGGCCACAATATATTCAGAGTATTTACAATTTAAGCGTCCATTCTGTCTGCCTCCCACAGGGTTCTCAGGAAAGCCCTTTCTAACTGCCGGAGAGCCTTCAGACTGGTTCATGAGACCCCTATATTAGAAATGCTATTTTTATATAACCCTATAAACAAAGTTTACCGCTCATAAAAATTAGGGGATATTTCAAAATGACTATGAAGAGATAAAAAAAGAATCATTTGAAATGGAAAAAGTTTGATTATGCAAATGGGATGCAAGCTCACTTAGAGTGATTGAGTATTAAGTGATATATTCATGGGGGAGAACAGAAGCATGTTAAACCGGATGAAAGTGCCCTACATTGACTGTTCAGTAGGGGGTATGGTCTCCCAAGACGGCCAAATCACCCTGACAGTGATGGAGCTTGGACAGGATCAGATTGTTCAGCGTTCATCTCTTGTTGTTGTGGCAGATGGGCGACCCTGTCCTAGTCTTCTTCGTACTGTTCCAGTCTCTTTCACAGTCTGCTAATCGCGCTTTGGGATGTTCCAACTGCTTTTGCCACTGTTGGCTCTTCAAGCTTCACATTCAGGCTAATTATGTTACAGAGGCATTGCAATGGCTGAGAAGTTGCAGGATGTGCACTTTCATATTACTGTACACTTTACACTTGCACAGTGTATGAGCATTTTTTCCGGGCAGTTTTACTTGCTAATATTAACATAGGCTTTCTCATTGATCTTTTCGGTAACCTTCCTTGTTTCTACATTTTAGCAGTTTCACTTACTATATAGAAGCACATTGTAGTTTTGCAATTATGGACTGCAGTCAGTCTGTTTCTCTTCATACTTTGTTAATCTTCATTTCTCTTTTCTCTATTGTTCAGGACAACCACAGATCACATAATATTGGTTGGATCAGACTCAGCAGTGCTGCTAGAGTTTTTACACCTGTCTCACTACTGGACTGAAAATAGTCAATCAAACAAAAATGCTCAGCAACCACCACCCTGTGAGCACGGTTGAAAGATTAGATTAAATGACTAACACAAACTGTGCTACAACAGATGAACTACTGTCTCTGACTTTACATCTACAAGGTGGAGCAATAAGGTCAATGTATAATAGAGTGCACAGTGAGTGAACCGTATTTAAAAACTCTAGCAGCACTGCTGTGTCTGATCTGCTTATGCCGTCGAAACACACACTAACAACACCACCACTAATTAGTGTCAGTGCAGTTCGGAGAATGATCCACCACCTAAGTAGTACTTGATATGTGGGGCTCCTAAACAATAGATAACAGTGAAGGGGACTAACAAAGCACAGTATGTAGAGAAACAGATAGACTACAATCTGCAATCTTCAAGGAATACACTATATAGACCAAAGTTTGCTGATACCCAAAAAAGTACATTCAAAACATGGGTAAAATAATTTTCCACTACTAGACTGTGAGGTCAGCTTCTGATGTTAGACAGTAAGCCCTCTTATATAATATGCTCTCTTTTATCATTCCAATGCATTTTCAAGGTGTCTAATTGAGTTGAGGTCAAGGTTCTGCACAATCCAGTTCTACACAAGTTCTCTACAATAGCTGGAAAACCAATTATCTGTGTTCTTTAAGAACAGCAGGACAGAAAGTAGTGGAACTCATTATACTGGTAATCCAGGAATATGTGGTTTATATTATGAGTATTATAAGTAAGTGTTGCTGTAATAGCAGAGGTCAATAATTAGTGGTGTTTTTTTTAAACGATTTTAATTAATATAACTATCTACTCCACATATTAAAATTTCAAATCAAGCAGATATGAATAAATGAAATATCCCTTACACTAATTAATAAAGGTATCTGCATACATTTTGGTTTCACCATTTGAAATCACGTATTTTACCCTAACAGTTGAGCTCATATTACTGTTAAATTAGCCTTTTTGCTCTAAAGTAACAAAAAAATCTTCAAAATATACAGATTACATGTTTTTATCATTATATAATCACTGTGCTGTTATATTTGCTTGTTTATTATAGAAAATTAATTTCCTTGTGTTACTTGTTGTGACAACAACAGTGAACATCACCTACATTGTCATAACATTACTTATATAAAACTACCGGTAAGAATATATTGACATTGACTTGTTGTCCAGTAATGGACATTCAATTAGCTCTACCTTTAACTAGTTTTGGCTACTGATCAAACAAATAAACAAACAGAAAAAACAACAAAAACGGAACCTAGATTTGGAGCTAAAGACAAATGGTTCCAGTCCATAGCAGTGAAGAGTTCTTGTTCATGACAGACCTGCAAACAAAGCAGCTGTCAATGGTAGGACACATAATGGACACATAAACACACAATGCTCCCTCTCTAAGTTTGTCAACTGCGCAAAAAGGCATGTATAACAGTCAACAGTCTCTTACCAATAGGTATACTACCCAAAATTAGCCTCTGGGAGTCTTTTTAGATTGTAGTGGGAAAGCTCTTTTACACCTTTTTTTGGCAAGATGCAGTGTCTAATCAAAAAACACACATAATCATCTACATATCTGCCTCTGACTGCATGCTGAGTCCGATCAATTCAAGCATGCAGCCCACGAGTTGGAATGTTTGATTTGCTCAACTGAAAGAATAATTAAGCTTGTCTGCTGTTGTTTATGTATTTTGCTTAGTTGTATAACCATTGTACATAATGTTTTAGAACACTCTGTCTGTTACTGACTGCACCTCCTTAGCAACATTTTCGCCCCCACCTGGACCGTCCAAGGCCAGTTTTAGATAGAGTTCCTCATCTTATCTATGCACACACACACACTCCTTTGTTAACTTTTTGCGCTGAACTGTCCCCCCTTCTTCTTCTTCTTCTTCCCCCTTAGTATATAAGCTTTATGCAGATACTATTCTGTGAGCCGCAGCCATGGGCGTGGTAGTGGGGAGAAAAGTGGACCTGACTACCCAGGGCCCGAGTAGAGAGAGGGGCCCATGAAAATCCAGATTTTTTTTTTTGCTCACGTTCCTCGTGTACTGGCATGGATAGGGGCCCACTGACATTGAGAGTGTACAGGGCCCAGACTGTGCCGCTATGCCCCTGATTACAAATATAGTCTTTTAAGTTCTGACTTCAGGATATAATACGAAAATAATAATAATAATATTATTAATAATATATGGACAATAATTATTCCAAAAATGAGATAAAGATTTCCTATAGGCAATAAACTTTATTAACCACTAAACTAAAGGTGGCCAGACAGAACATGAATACACTAATTTCATGAAATGCGAGCATGTATATATTTAATGGACAGTAGATTAAAGTGTAGGGTGTGTAATACTCACCAGTGGATTAATCTTGTGCTGTTGCAACAATTATATATATATATTCCTCTTCAAGGTATTAAGTTTGGCATATTCAGTATTTTTGGCATTTACTGTTTGGCACTTACTTAATAGGTCCTGTGGTATCTAAAACCAAGAAGTTAGTATACCTTTCAAGCCCTTGTCTTGTGGGGCAAAGACTGTCCAGCACTCTAAACAGATGCTTGATATTATTTATCTGGGGAATTTAAAAGAACTGCACCTTTTTCCAAGTTTTATTTTTTTTTGCAGTGTTGCAGACTGCATTATCCTGCTTAAAGATGCCTCTCATCATTTGTTAAAATTGAGTTTAAGGAATACCTTTTCAAGTATCATCCCACATGCTTGCCACCATGAATGTTATTCGCTACACACCAGTGGTTTAATGACCAAGGCTGATCACTGTATGTAATGCTTAGGTGTATCAGTTGTAAGTGGCTCTGGGGGTTTCTAAATTACTAAAAAATTACTAAATTACTAAAAAAACAATTCCTGTAAACACACCTTGATCTTTCATATGGATTTTAACTTCTGCCCCCGCTAATGCTTACAGTGCAGACTAGGGCTACCACAAACATGCATGAAAATCTCAAAGCAATTTATTGATATATAACTGTACGAATTTAGCCAGTTACAATGACTCGGAACCAACTGTGACAGTGTTAAGGAAAAATACAATTGCAGTTTCACACTTGGTAAGCGTAAATGAAGACCCACTAAAATAGACTGTAACAGTAAAAAAAGGGAAAGTTGATACAATCTTAATGAAAGAGAAATCCCCATGACAAAACAGGAAAACAATCATATAAAACCAGTGTCACAAATAGGCTCTGAAGCAAATGGACTGTAAAGTCCCCTTGGCACATAGCTATCAGAGCAAAGAAAAACAAAGCAAACAAAAAACAAAACAATGAGATAGGAAAGATCTGTATTATCACAGCATTTGCAATGAAAATGACTTAATATATAATTCAAGAGACATATTTGAGTAGAATTCTAACATCAGTGACGAATAATCCCAGAGGATAAGGCATACATATTAGTCACGGGGTGCTGGTAATTAACATTCCATTGTAATGATACAAAACATATTATGCAATAGATCTACCTTTATATTGCCATGCAGCTATACTGCTGAAATGATAAGGACCAGCTACTTAATATTTATCTGGGATACTTTAAACAGGAATTACACTGTTCACAAACATTAGGGGATATTTTATTGGTGATGTTTCATTTTTAAATATCCTCTAATTTTTGTACTTTGTAAATGTACTTTTCTTACATGTTCAGTTCTTACCCATTGCGGCAAGGTTTTTTAAATGTCTTAGGTACACTTAAGACTTTCCGGCAAAAAGAAAAACAAAGTAAAAGCCATTAAAATATCTTTAAATTATACAGCAGTTTACACCATTGCCTATAGTTGTCGGAGAAAGAGTGAAATACATATGATTTCTACTCATAGTGTTGAATGGCTAAAAATTGCACAACATTGTCACAGCTATTTAAAATCAACAATACAGAATTTCTTAAAGACATCAAAATAGATTCAGTGGTTATTCAAGGGTTTAGAGTATGAATAATGTGGCTATCAACCTAAATACAGTAAAGGACTATTGCTGAGATGTCACAATTGAGGATTTCACCAAATCCTAAACATATTTGTTTATAGTTCAAATAATGCATATACGTCCCTGAATTATAAATGACTAACAGCCTTGATTTTCTCTGAACAGTAGGCCATCTCCATATCTACAAGATTTTACTTTAACGCTTATTAGAACGGTCATAATACTTATAACCACACACTACTCCTGTTTAGCACATGTAGGCCAACAGGGGTATTACAGGCTGGTGAAAGTTGGCACACAAAAGTTTAATAGTGTCAACAGAACGTACATATTCTGTCCACGTTATATTTGGTAGATTTTTTGTATAATAATTCATCATAGAAAACAAGGCACTGAGCACAGTAATATAATTTGGTTAAATTTCTGTTCTTAGCAGTCGGTATAACATCCAACTATTTCTAATAGCCATAAATTCTGCCGCAGTGGCACTTTCTTTGTAACTTATTTTACACCACAGAGCAATATCTTATAGCTAAAAGACTTTCACAGATCAACTGATGCAAAGCACATTCCTAAAACAGATTCTTTAACACTCAACCAGTGAGCAGATTTCTGCACAAAATTCCCATAAAACACGTCCAAACAGCTCCAACAGCTCTTTACCTCCTACCTGCTATTGTTTCAAACCTGACAACCATTTCACTCATGGGCGGTCAATTTAAGCACAGCAGTCAACATGAAACTTCTACACAGATTTGTTTGACATGACTAACACTTGTTTCAGATTTTGCTGCATATCCAAAACAGACATTCAGACACACAGGATGACAAAATGGCATACACGGGGACACGCTCGCACATTCTCAGACACAATGGCTCAAATTAATCTAGCTGAAGAGTTTGACAAAGCAACCATGGCAGTACGGTTTGTCATTCTGCTCCTTGAAGGTGCCCTTGTTAAGCTGCTTGAGACAGAAGGCACAGACAAAATGCTCAGGGTGGAACTTTTTCCCCATGGCAGTGATGCATCGGCCTGTGATGGGCTTCTGGCAGCCAGAGCACAGCGAGCCACGTCGCTCGTGGTAGTGAACCTCACAGTAAGGCTGGCCATCATGCTCAAAGAAACTGCCGTTCACAAAGGGGGTGAAACATTCCTACAGAAAAAAATAACATTCATTTTACCATCAAAACGTTGGTATACACATGCATAAAAAGGTAATTTTATGTATTATAAAGACCCTAATGGAGGGGAATGTGGAAGGTAGTACAGTTGCAAATTCTGGTCAAATTGCACATTTTGTAGATTTTTTAAATGCCCTAATAACTGTTTGCTGAACCTTACACATGGGAGAAAAACAAAATTTGGATTATTTAAAAAGTTTAGGCTGCTTTCCTGACAATTTGCTACTTGTCAGGTTTTGAATAAATTAAGCCGAAAAGAGTTTGGACTGGAAAGCAAAACAATGATCCCAACATACTTCAAAATCAACAAAAAAAGAGAAAAAGTTGTGAAGCGGTCACTAGACTCGATTATGACTGAAATGCGTTGGTAGATATCAACCATGCTGTCCATGTAAAATCAGCCATGAAGAATAATTTGGTGTAAGATTGTTTAAGGAAACATTTAAGGGCAAAAATACAAAGGTGGCAACAAAGAACGTTATTAGGAGAAGTTGATGCTAAGTATTTACATACAGCTTTTATAGTTGTTTGATTTCAGAAAATTCATTACTATCAGGCAATAAACACAAGTTATTTTTAAGTTTGTTTTCTGGAGAGGTTGGGATAGAATCTTTGTGATTGACATCAACTAAACATCTAATTTGACCAGGGGTACTCAAATCTTTGCTTTAGTCTGTACATCTTAAAAATCATACCCTGCAAACAAAGCACTCAGGATGCCAGAGGCTGTTTAGGGCAGAGATGTAATTTTCCAGGATAGCACGAGCGCAGCCTCCACACTTAGGAGCAAAGAGGTCAAAGTAATCTTTACGACAGTATGCCTTCCCATCTTTCTCATGGAAACCTACGACAAACACACAAGTAGAAAAAATTACAAGGTTATTTTTGACCTAAACAGTTAGCAGAGGACAGAAGATACCAGCAGTCGATACTCACCCTCTGGCCCAAAGAAGGCACCACACTGGGCACAGAAAAAATGCTCAGGGTGCCATGTTCTATCTAGGGCAGTCACAACTTTCTGCAAAGAGGAAAAGAAAACATGTTATATTCTGTTTCATGTATTCTATTAATGATGCTAATAGAAAAAATTTTTTTTTTCCATTGATGCTACTAAAATCTTTTTTTTTGGGTTGACCACCAATAGCTTAAACTCTTAGACTCAGAGTGTAGAACATGCTCGTACATCCAGGATGGGGCCATTGCAATAGTAGCATCGAGGAGAGAACAGCTGATGGTAGTCCCTCTCACAGTATGGCTGCCCATCTCGCTCAAAGAAGTTTCTAGATCCAATCTCCTCCTGACAGTGGGTGCAGACAAAATGCTCTGGGTGCCATGTGCGTCCCATGGCTGTTACTACCTGTATAAGCACAAATAACATTTCACTCTCGCTCATGTTGCAGCCACACTGTAACCTTGCAGTTCACACTTTCTTGTAAAAGACATGCTAGAACACAAACTGGGATTCACAAAAGAAAAAAAATCTGATATTCACATTTACCCACTGCTTAGCATTTAATTGTGGTTTGAGTTGAAAAGTTCTTGTTTTTCTAACTATGTAAATGCAATTAAATTTTAATTCAGAGTGACCCAGAGCTGGGGCCTAACTTATAGCATAGGGAAACACCAATAGGCATAATACATGTCTTTGGACGGTGGAAAACCGGAGCACCCTAAATAAACCCACAACGACAGGGGGAGGACATGCAAACTCCACACAGACAGAGTCCATGGTCAGGGTCGATTGGGGATCTCGGGGCTACGATGCAAACGGGGCTAAACACTGAACCACCATGCCTGCCTCATCAGAGCTCAACCCTGCAAAATTCTTTGGCTACACGATGGTGTTTGGGTCAGCGTTCAACAACAATTTGTGCTCTTGTTGAAAGTTTCTAAATTAATTTGTGTCACAAGAAAATCTTCTGAAATTAATGTAAATGTCCTTGTTAATCCTCACTGATATGAAGATAATGTGACTTATACAACTATCAGCTCCATGCTGATAAAATATGTTGTAATGTGTAAATATACTAACTTGACATATTTAAAGTTGATAAAATTGCAGCAGCAAATTACATAGCATCAACATCTGTTTGACTAACAGAGTCAGTCTGTTGGTTTTCTACATGGGTTGAGTCTTCCCAATAACATTATATCCAATATTACTCATTTTAGGAAAACCCTACTTACAGAGGTAAAACGACATTAAGAACACCACCTCTGTTCACACCATGTTGATATCAGCACAGATTTTAAATATACCACAGTTATAGCGGGAGTAAGCAGTTTGGAATAGCAATCTAGGGTATTAAAAATGAATCATTCATTTGAACAGAAATTCTGATAGCAAGGTTTGACTCCATAGAAATTCTGCTAAAATTAATTCTTCATACAGCAAAACTTCATACATATCATACAGTTTTGTAAACTCCTTACCTGACCAACAATAGGTTTGCAGCAAGCCCCACACACACCTTTGGCCACAGTCTTTACCCCCAGCTTGTGTAAATCAGATTGCAGGCTTCCCAGCATGTTGTCCAGTTTATTGACCTGGGTATGTGGGGTCTTTCCCTGGGCTATGATCTAATGAGAAAAAGAGGACATGAGGGTGCCCAGGTCAGTGCCTTAAGTTATACCTTACATAAATCAGGCAAATGCATGAAAGAAAGGGGTTTTAAACATTGCAGTGACTGAACATTGAGACTGCATCATACATGTTAAAATGTCCATGAACACAAAACCTTTACTGACCTTTATGTATTGCTTGCTGTTGGACAACTGTGTCAGTATATCAAAAAGTCTACTGATTTTTACTGGCACTAATTCTTATGAAACTGCTAAAAAAATAGTAGCATGTAGATTTAAACAGGTCATGTCTGTGTTTAACCTTTGGTTGAGAAAACGACATTTAGTAACTATAGTAACAACAACAACAAAATTGTAGTTGTATGTGTTACATTTTGAACAATGCTGGCTATGGACAGCCAGGCTAGTGGCTAAAGCGCATCAACAAACCTCATTCAAACATCTTTAGGAGTATACATCTAAATTGTCTTCAGGTAATCGTCTTAAATATGTCTTCAAGTAAAACCTTACGAAGCATTTAAGGTACTGACAGTTTTTACTTAAAAGTATTTGGAATAAACAGAAATGCATGTTTGAAATTGTTTTCAAAAACTGCATAAAGACAAAGACAATCATAGTTCTGTGTCTATACATTTTGTTACATAAATCCAAAACCTGAGCTCTGTCTGTATAAGAACAACACAGTCAGAATGATCCATGCCTGCACCTGCATAGGAGGGAAGAATGGATCATACTCTGTCTGGCAGGCCACTGACACCAGAACTTTGGGCGGGGTAACAGGTGCAGGCGGAGGCATCTGATGAGGGTAAGGTATGGGTACAGGTTTAGAGGATAAAGGGGGAGCCTGTATAGGTTCCTGAGTAAGGTCTTTAACTGGGGCTGGAGGAGCCTGACATTGAACAGGGAGGTTTGGTGGTGGTGTGGGCTGCCTAGGAGGTGGAGAGGGGGCTGGGGGAGGAGGATATGGAACTGGCACAATTTTCATTGAAGGGGGGCACTTTGGTTCCAAAGCTGGAACAAGAGGACATTGGGGTGTGGAAAGCTGTGGTGGAGGGATGACCTTTCTCTGAGGGACAGGAGACTCAGGGGGAATGATGATCTAGAAATACAAAGGTATAGAAAGGAGAGACAGGTTTTGGTAAAAGAACAATTCAGAAGGACAGAAAAAAATACTAATGAAGGATTGCTACGTCAATAGACAGGTCAGGTCAAAGCATAGAAATGTATGCCGATTTGTCCATTGTTTCATTTCTATACCTTATCAGCCTCTTTGGTGGGGTCTTCTCGAGAGCGCTTAGGGTTTGACATGACAATGACTCCCTCAGTCAGCCAGTCATCTGGTTGTTTTTTAGGCTTTTCCTTTCGAGCAATTCCCAGCTTGCCTTGCAGTTCCTCAATCAGGCGGTCCTGAGAACTGCTTTTGTGGAAGATCACTGGGCCAACCTTCCTACGGATAAGGGCATCCCGGTACATGGGATGTACATTGGGAGTCTCCTTGGTGCGTCTAATCACAGACTTGATCTGAGACATTGGCAGAGACCAGTCAGATATTTCACACTCCTTAGATGCCATGCAGCAGTTAGAGATCAGTGTGGTGTTTAGTGTCAAACACAAAGAGTAGCAATAGTGTCTTTTCCATCTGAGGTTAGAAACAACTGCTGGTAGTAGCAACATCCAACAGTAAACAGCATACCTAGTGCAAACCAGGTCTATAACGTGCCAATGTTCTTCATGCTTCATTTACAAGATGACACAAAACTGGCATGCAATGCTCTGCCACACAGTATTTTAATGTTAACAATATATGTAACGCAATATCAATTGCCATAGGTCACTATGGCCTATTACTGCAATCTTATCCATACATGTCCAGATGCTGAAATCCTGTCTAGGGTGCCAACAGGCTGCAGCATGGGCAGGTCCATCTGGGCATCTGGGGTCCCCGGACAAGATGAAGGAGTAAGAGAGTCATCCATCCAGCTGGCCTCAGTCATGGGAGTCATGGAGCCATCAGCACCATCATACGCCAACTTCAATTCCATGTCAGCCCAATCCAGTAGGTCACTCCTGCAGTCAGACTGGTCTTCAGGAAGCCCATCTCCCACCTCACTCTCCGTTTGTGTGTCTGGTTGGATGATTCTGCGGTCCACTGATATGACGGTCTCCTCAAACACCTCAGTATTTACCTCTGGGCCCAGCCTAGGAGGTGCTAAATTTACATGAGGAAGCTCAACCCCAGACTTGTTAAAGCTCATAGCCAGAAGGTTGTCCAGAGCATCATCGAGAGAAGGATCTAGAGCTGCAGTCTCAATGTTTGTTGTGGGAGATGGCCCTGAATTAACAGTAACTAGATCAGGTTGCTCTGCTGAATATCTATGGCTTGATGTTTTGGAGACTGAGATGGGAGAAACTGAAGGTGTGGTAGGGTGAGGAGAAATAGGTTTAGGAAGCGAATGCACTACGGTTGATTCCCCAGGTACAGCCATGGAATTGGAGGTACAGACTGAAGATGAACTAGCAGTTATGGACTCGGGAGTTGTGGCTAAAAAAGTGCCACTTTCAAGTATCCTCTTACTTGCATATATATTTTGGGGACTAGGAGATTTAGTAACAGGCACAAAAGCCTTAGCAGATCCAAGCTTAACATTATGTTGAGGACTGTCAGGCTTCATATGCTCTTGACTGCCAGGACTCATAATGGACACTTTGTTGGTAGTGGTGGTCTGGGACAAAACGAGTGTCTCAGGTCCAGTAATCAGCATGGATTCAGACACACCAATAATAGAGTCAGGATCTGGTTTTACTACTGGAGAATACTGAAGATTGGGTGGGGCATAAACTGAAGTAGTAGAGAGAGGGACAGCATGTGTAGATTTTTGAGCACTAGATGGTGTCAAAATCCCTGATTCACTGGAATCTTCCACTATGTGCAACTCTAATGACACCTGAGGTGATGGCATTGGAGAGTAGTCAGTTGATTTAGCTGATGAGGGCACTGTTGTGATGGGAGGAGGATGGATTTCCACTGTGGTAATGGAGAAGTTGCTGTGTTGATCAAATAGAGGCTCAGAGTTCAGTGAGCCCAGAGAACTTGGCTAGAGAACAATCAAAGGAAGAAGAAAGGAAAGGAGGAAATAAAATATTTGAAGAACATACGAACAGCTGACAGTGTACTCGCAGATGAGCTTCTGGTTGAAAGTTGGGAATGTAAACTGGGTGTACATGCCTCTGTGCTAAGGGGCAGCTTACTACCATCTGAATCATTCAGTTACACTGGTTTACATTTGTTAAAAAAAAAAAAAAAAATTCTGCTGACCTAATTATTTTTGATGAATTTACCCAAATTCACCGAAAGGTGCCGATTCCAGATATGAAGATTTCTTTCCATCAATATCAATGGTAATTAAACGTCCTGAAGTAGCAATAGCACATAATACATGTTTCATGCAAAAATCTCTAACCAACAGAGCAATAGTTGTGTAAATTTTACGTTTTAAAGACCAAACGTAATCTGCTATCATATTTGTGCTCTTCACTCTTAGCTCCAAGAATACTGCTAAAAAAAGGAAACACGGAGTTACATTGTGCTATTTAAGTGTTCCCTTAATTTTTTGAGCAGTGTAGTTCAGATAGAAATCAAGGAAATGCAATTTTACACTCATGTTTGCTCACAATCTTTGAAAAGGTCATACTTTTCGGTCATGTAATCACATCAGAAAAAGCTCACAAAGCATCATTTTATATGGCTCTCATGGCGTTAATGAATTGTTTGTCTTGGATTAGAAGCCCAATTTGCAGGTCATCAAAGATGCCAGCTTTCAACTTCTCATGTGAAAGAGCAGGACATTTGGTACACAGGTACTTGAGGCACTCATCATCTTAATCCAAAACCCTAACTGCTCCATGAGTC
This sequence comes from Parotocinclus maculicauda, assembly GCA_034780255.1. Classification (NCBI taxonomy): domain Eukaryota; kingdom Metazoa; phylum Chordata; class Actinopteri; order Siluriformes; family Loricariidae; genus Parotocinclus; species Parotocinclus maculicauda. Next base: position 13,324 of record JAUZSU010158821.1, read on the forward strand.
CTAATCTTATATGCAATGGAGCAGCACTTTGTTCAGGATTAACACATTGTTCATTCTTAATATTCTTTTCAAGAATCTCAAATTTCTCTCTAACAGGCCAGTCTTTCTTTGTATAATGTCCTGCCTTTGCTCGGCTATCCCAAAGGCACAAGAAGAATTCTGTCCAACAACTTTGTTGTCCTAGAAGCATAACCTTCAGGTGGCCCCATAAAATCCACCAATGAGCTTTGTATTTCATTTTTTGGAGAATGGTTCTTATAGATTTATAAGCATCTTTCATATTTACCAAGTGAGCAATAGTAATGGAAGGTCATTTATTGCTAATGTGAAGCAACACACACTTTAGACTTTTGTCTCTGAATACTGTGAACGGTAACGGTCAATAAAAAGTGTCCATTCATCAGCTACATAACATCCCATTAACTCAATAAGTCATTTGACATAATACAGTATACAAGCTCCTTATCCATATGGAAATATTTCAGGAGATCTTTCTCTCTGTAACTATACATAAATGTGGTACCGGGAGTAACTAGGTTATTTTCCCTTTAGCTTTGAACTCAGTAACTCTGCTGATGGCTTTCTCAGATAAACTTCCCATACAAAGTCATTCAACTCGGCTTGAGTGAATGGCTGAAATCAACTTTTAAGGTCA
>JAUZSU010158832.1:0-25684 GCA_034780255.1 Parotocinclus maculicauda
TCCGATTAAGCGGAATTTTGGTCCAAATAAGCGGAATAACATTACACGTATATAATAGGATTTGTTTCGGTACTTTTGGATTTGGTCCGAATAAGTGGCTGGTTCCTTTAACCAGTGATCCTATTAACCGAAATCGACTGTATTACTTTTTATTTTGTGTTAGCAAATCTTCAAATTTACAATTAGATAACAAACATGTAAGAACAAACTGTTTAAAAGGTGTGCAAGTTTTTTCTCACATCTAACAATAATAAGCACTATCAGCTTTTAGATAATTACTTTAGGATGGCATGGGGGCACAAGTGGTTAGTGCTAGTGCCTCACAACTTGATTCCTGAGATTCCTAATTGTTTTTTGTTCTGGATTATACTTGTTTGGAGTTTGTGCGTTTCCCCTGTGTCTGGATCGGTTTTCTCCTAATACTCCAGTTTCCAAGGTCATGCATTACGCCAAGTTTCCTCTCTAAAATTTTCAAGTCTAAGTGAACGTGTGCATGTACCCTGTGGTCGTTTGCTGGCATGTCAAGGGTTGATTCCTGCCTAGTACCTTGTGTCTAGGTCCCCACGACCTCAAATTAGTCAGGTATGAATAAGAAAGAAAGCAATAAAGGAAGGAAGGAAAAAAGGAGGACTTTTCAAGGCAGGTTTTGCAATAAAAATTATATTTATACAGAATATAGGCTGATCCAAACTGTTAAGGGAGTGGTGTGGGTTAATGTAGTTCCACAAGAGAATATAATAAAATTACTGTCAAGCTGCATTTCTCTAGATTCACACACAGATTGTTCAATGGCCACATTTTAAAGCACAGAAGCGTTGCCTTGACTGGACATTTCAACAGCCTTTTAGCATTTTACATGTTAATTTAACTTATAAATATAGTTAAGACCAGAAAAAGCCTCAGAAATACCCAATAAATTACAATATATTGTAGAGTATGACATAAGCATGGAAGACACCCAGCAACTGCTAGATATCTGTGGTTATCTTTGGGACTGTGGTATCCCAGCCTAGAGGTTAAGGCACTGGACTCTGGACCTGAAGGTCCTGGGTTCAAATCCCTCCTCTGCCAAGCTGCCACAGTTGGGTCCTTAAGCAAGACCCTTAACCCACAATTGCTTAAATTGTAAGAACATATTATTTGTAAGTCGCTCTGGATAAGGCCATCTGTTACATTTTGTAATTGTTATCACACTTTAAGCCGATGTGAGTTATATTTGTTATCTGATTTGTAACAAACTATCAAATATTTAATTAAATATTTAATACTGTGTCATAGTTACAATATAAATTCCAGGTAATGGCTTTAAGCTAGCTCTTTAATATGCTCAATAAATTAGGGACTAACTTAAGTGACTCTGAAGGCTGATGTTGTCCATATGCGTTTGGGAATTATTATTGCTGTATGTTCAGGTCCAATTAGTCAGCTATACGAGTGGAAACATTTTGAATATCCGATTGACGTCACTCTACTGGCAATTCAATTCGGGCCAAGACTAGAGCCTGGAGCTTGAATCAACTCAGTTTGATCTGTGTGTCAGACTGAGGTCTGGTTAATCTTCAGATCTTCTGTTTGTTTCTCCTGCTACTTTAAGACCTGGCATTCAGAGTTTATTGAAGGACATCTCAGAGGCCCTGAAGGCTTGAAGCAGTTTTGCAGGAGAGTGGAGGTAAAGGTCAGACAAATTAATGTGCCTGCTGTTTGCTACACCCACATACATAAAACCCCCAATTGTGTGTTACGCTTAATGTTCTCTCTTTTTTCACAATAGATGAGGTATTACCAATGTCTGATAGAGTGCTACTTTTTTACTTTGTATTTGCTCTTGAAATACAATGGTTTACTGGCTGACTCTGCTGCAGACTTTAAGAGAAGAAGGGGGTGTCTGGAAGAGGAGAAGCAGTCTTACCTTTATGTAGTACCAGTGAAGGTAGTGTAGAATTATCTTTCAATAAACATCCAGCAAAGTCTGAATGCAAATTGGACTATAATACGAATGGCTCCAGTTGTGACTTATCATCTTATAGGATATTTCTTACAAACAGATTTAATATGCTCTTGTTAGGGATGTCCAATATAGACAACAAATTGTAGTTTTGGGGATTATATTGACAATGACAATGATAATGAAACAATTATTAGATGGTAATTTTGGCTATAATGTCTATCTTGGGTTTATTCAAAAGCTGTTTGAACCCATCTCTCTCACCTGCATGAATTGTAACAGGGTCTTTCGCAATGTAATTTGTTGACAGTATTTGTCTTGCCATCTGTTGCTTTTTTTGTCGTAAGAGACTTTTTGTGGGCTGGTTCCAAGTCTGACGACGTAGGCTTTGAGCATGATGGTGTCTGTGGTTTGTCTCCTAGCCCAGTTTGTTCTCTCATATTTAGCTTCATTCATACACTTTTAGGTAGAACTCTAGCTTGCTTTGTAGCAGTGACTAAAAGCATTAGCTAAATGAAAAATGCAATGCTACAGTGTGATTATTATGCATGGTGGCTCGGTGGGTAGAACCGCTGATTTACAGCAAGAAGGTCCTGGGTTCAATCCCGGGGTGGAGCGGCTTGATTCCTTTATGTGTGGAGTCTGCATGTTCTTCCCGTGTCTGCATGGGTTTACTCTGGGTAGTCTGGTTTCCTCAAACAGTCCAAAGAGATGTGGGTTAGGTTAGTCGATTACTGCCAATACAGAGAGAAATGCCTCCATAGAGCTGTGCATTGTGAGCCCGTTTGTCAAGGCTGGTATGGGACACAGTATTTTTAGTCACTACTTAGACGCCATAGCAATTGGTGTTGCCTTGTGGTTGGTAATGGTAAAATCGTACCCAAGCATTCACTTTTACTTTAAGACCACACACTTTGCATCCAAATGGAAGAAATTCCAATAAAGTCTGTGTTTATATTGGAAAACTAATAATTATTTACATTTTACTGTACTGTATTGCAAGTTAACTTGACCAAAATGATGACCTAATAAATGTGTCTTGTGTGGCATGAAACGTTTCTTTCATAATTAACTGTGAAGTGAATTAAATGACTTTTCTGAAGCTTTCACATGTAGTTGACTTTCTAAGAGCTCTGTGCACAACCCATTCCTCCTCTTCATGCTTGCAGCGTGTCCTTCCTACCCATAATTTCTATCTTTGTTTTTTCTTTCTTCTCATTTGTGAATGCACTAGTAGGAGGACTGATGTCATTCCATCTTCGCCGTCAGTGAGTGGGTTATGTCAGAACTTTAATTATGTAAGTCTAGGTCTTCTCTAATGTTGTCTTCACTCAAGGCCTGGGTCAGCTCCACAGAAAAGTCACGACTCCATAAATTCTGAATGTGAAGCACCTTGCCATCAACCGCTTCTTCACTATACCAGAACCATAGTATGCACAGCTTAACATCATCATACAAAGTCATGATCAAGCATGTAAACTGCTTTTTCTTGTAGTGTCCTTTCTGCTGTGTATCTTTAATCGTATGAAGGTTTATGTGGAGATTCTTATACTTATATAAAAGGTATAATCTTGTATTCTTTTTTACTTCCATCACTTTAACAGCTGTCATACACAGTTTGTAAGTAACAAAGTGCAAGTAATTACATATTTTTTTATATCTGGTTTTGCCTGTTGCGGCACATGGTCTTGCGCCTCCCAGTTTTTGTAACTTGGTGCTTGTGCTGTGCATGATCTTGAAGGGGCTCTATCTATACAGGCATTTGTATGATGCATCTATGAGATAGCATGGAGATACTCAGGTGACTGAGAATTTATGAGATTATTACAAGGGTTTGCATAGGTTTGTGCGCTGTCATGCACATCACTTTGAAAGTATAAAACTTGTAATATTTTAATAACACTTTTAGTGTTCAGCATAAAGTGCTCTGCTTCCAAAAATAACTGTCTACATTTTAGATAGCTTTTATTTATTGGACACTAATGGTTTTCCCACGTCTATTGAATGGCAAATTATATTTCTGTGATGAATATAATGGAGATGGAATTTCTAAAAGTTTAGCATGTATTTTAGGAGGAGTAGTTTAGTGGTGCGTTTAAAAGCAGCACAACTGAACAATATTACTGAAGGTGCAGTTTGTTTGACTAATACTGTCAGTATTAGTACATAGTCACACATCAACACCTCTATCATTAATATACGCATAGCACCACCCTGCTGAAGAGGGCATGGCCGCACTTGTGAAATGCAAGATCTCTAAAGCACTACAGAAAACCTGCTTCACAAAAATTATAGGGACTGTTTTTTTCTGGAAGCAGCCCTGCCCACTATGAAAATGGCAGCTTCCAGGACAAGAAAGCCAAACATATAGTATTGTGATGTGTTGAGCGTACCACTGTACTTAACGATTTCAATTAACATCTAGGCCACCCGAGGAGAATGGGTCCCTTTAAGTCTTGGTCATTCCTTGTTTTCTTCCTTCCACATTCAGGGAGTTTTTCCTTTCCACTGTTACCCTATGTCTGCTCAATTTGGGATTAATATATATATAATTTTGTAAAGCTGATTTGAGACAATGCTTCGATGTAAAAAGTTCCATATATATATCTGATTTGAGACAATACTTCGTTGTAAAATATATATATATATATATATATAGCACTTTTTACAACTAAGCATTGTCTCAAATCAGCTTTACAAGATTATATATATATATATAAATAAATGATATAGATGTGACTATCACCAGGCCAACACTGCTTGCTCTACAGGATGTACAGAATGTGTATTTGAGTTGGTGCAGGCCATCATCCAATTCCATCAAGGACATTCATCATTCTAACCATAAGCTTCTCCAGTGTTAAGGGTCCGGGAAACATCACTTGCCAGGGCTGAGAGGCTGAGAAGGATAAATAACCTTAGTGTCTCAGTGCCTCTCTCTGTTTCTTTCTCTCTTACACACACACACACACACACACACACACACACACACACACACACACACAAAAAAAAATAAATAAATAAACTGGTGTGAGGATTTGGGGAGACATTGCATTCAGCAGTCTCATGACTAGTAGTGATCCAAGGGACACTAACAGCTTAGCGATATTCGCTGGACATCATGCTGCCACGTGTTGCCTCTTATGGCATTGCTTCGAGTTAACAGTGAATGTGATTTTGATTAACCTGCTTGATACACCTTTTGCTAAGCTATAATGCAGGTGCTCCACAGTACCTGTAGAAAAGCCACACAGACATATGAAGAACATGCAAACTCCTCATAAGGCAGGCCCAACAGCTGAACCAGGAATCTGTGCTGTAAGGAGACAGCACAAATCACATAACTTTGAAATTAATCTTTTAATTTAGGCATATCAGAAAATTCCCTTGTGAACGATTGAGGCAGTATAACCTTTGAATAAAAATGTTTAATCTTGTACCATTCCCTTTTCTTTTTTAATCTCTTTTGCTTTCACTGCAAAAACCCTCCTTCTTGCTGGTCTCCATGGAGAGGATTAGGCTGATGGCGTGTTGACTGGAAGGTTGTTTCTTTGCTGAAGGCGTAACTGTGTGCAGCGTGTCTCCCAACATGCTGCTGTAGAACCAGAGATAATCGTGCTGGATCTGCTGTGTGCTATCAGTCCATTTACAGAAACTTTCATTTATGAGGTCTTCACACTCTTGTTAAAGCAAGGTAGTTAATTCATGTGTAGAGATGGCAAAGATGATGTAGCGTCTGCATGTGAATTAAATATGAGGTTTTTTTTTTATTAAATTTTGTCAAATATGTCTGTTTTGCGACGGTGCTTCAGGGGTATGCGCTTGCGAGTCACCTTCTGCTTTGGTCTCTGAAATGAGTCATCAGTCTGAATGACAGTGTGCCGTGTTCTGATAGCACTTGAATACTACTGGATTAATCTCTTTTCCCCTCTGCTGAGCCGTTCTTTAATTCTTAATTAACAAATCAAGGCAGCACATTGAGGAATTCTAATCCTAAGTCACCTGGCAGCAATTTGAAGTCTATGTTCAGTGTTTATCTTCTCCTCACAGCTTTCAGTTGCTTCTGTTTTTTTTTTCCCCCTTCTCTCCTTGTTGCTGCCGTGAGAAGCGCTGAGCTGTGAAAGGCCAAAAGCCATCAGAATTCAGCGGCACTTCTTCTTCTTCCACAATGAGACACCCTTTGTGGCAGACCAATCAGGTCTCGCTGGGGGCGGAGCTTGCACCGTTACTGTGTGAGTGTGTGTCTTTTTGTCATCAGTCCTGTTATGCTGTTTTATTCTCAATGAGGACGCTGGCTGAGGCTACGGACTTAGGTGCACTACCTTGGAGTGCTTTCTCTGGTGTTTTTCTCCTTTCCTGCTGAGCACGACTTTGCATAGGCAGCACGTCTAGGGAGTGTGTACGAGCAGCGGAGCAGCCGATGGGGCTGAGGGGATGCTGGTGGTTGCTTCTTGCGTTCTTAATTGTGGAGGTACAAGGAGCTGAATGGAGTAAGTGAGTGTCTTAGAGATCTGGAAGACTGCCAAAAATAGACAGCAAGGGTGAGTACAGCATGAGTGAAGTATAGTATAAAACAGAGCTTAACAATTGTCGGATGACTCTCAGGCAGGTAGAAAGGTCAAAGAGAGAGCTGTTTATTTTATAGAGTAGACAGGGCAGTGTGTTTTTTCTCTTTGTCACAGGAAGCAGGTATGACGGTGCTCTGTCAAACCCTCATCTTAGTGTGTCAGTAGAACTATATTGGCTGAATGGAGCAGAGACAGAGATAGATTACTGCCAAAAGCCAAATCCTCCTCCTGCAAGAGAGAGAGAAGGGCAGACAGGGACTAGGCAAGACTTGTGTCAGCAGACCTGCTTGTTTGCATTCAGGCAGTCCTAGATTAGAACAGAAAAAGGCGACTGCACCTGCAGCTCCATCGTCCCATCAACATGTCATCGAACGAGCTGAGCCCACTGGAGCCGGAACCCTGCATCCGGACCTTCAAGGAGCACATGCGACTGGAGCTAGAACCTCCTCGACTGGCCACATCCCCGAAAATATCACCTCGCAGCTCACCTCGCCTGTTCCGCAGACTTATGGTCAACAAGGGTAGCCGTCACCGACGACGCTTCACCGTCGCACACACTTGGTAAGTGTTGAGATAGAGGACAGGAGAACAACAGCTGTGAAATTCTGTTTTCTCTACATATGGATGAGTCAAAGGGCAGGATTATGGGTGATTTTTCTTTAGGCTGAACTTAAACTACTGTTGACAGACAACTAATCATATTCAATCTCAGACGAGTAGGTATATGGTGTAAAACAGTGATGGGCATTTATGGTCATTTTTTTGTTAGTAAAATTAGTAACTTTTATGCTGTAGTTGTGTGATGGCCTGATTTGACTTAACTACACTGATTTAATACATAAGGAATAATGTTCTAGAGAAAACAATATCCACTATGGCATTTAGAGATATTTGCCTTTACACAATTTTGTTTCATAAAAAGCCCATAATTATTTTACCTTTTACATTTTTTCCTTACATTTATTGTGTTGGAACGTGTAAAATGTTAGCCCTGCTTTCAGTGGAGGCTGCAAGCAGGCAATCCCTCACCATCAACTTCTATTTATATCTCCTTGCTGAAAAGGGAGCAGCAGTACCTTGGACTACTATTCAATTTGAAATTGCTACTAACAGACAACTATATGATTTATTTAGCATATGTAAGATATCTGAAAAAAGACTTTAGTCCTCACCCCTTTAATCTGTGCACATAACAAGGTCTATTACCAGAAAACAAAAATATGATGATATTTCTTGTTTAAAAAGATGGCTGTGTCTTCATACCTGTGAATTTGTATCTGTTGGAAAATGTGGTTAGCACGGTCATCACACTGCCCCAGAAATCCCCAGTTTGATCCTGACCTTGGGATCTGTTTGTGATGACCTTTCCTGTTTCTGCTGTGCCTGGGTGGGTTTTCTCCCACATTCCACAGAAATTCATTAGGTAGCTCTCTAAATTGCCGCAATGTGAGCGTTTGATGAGTTTAGATGTCATTATTCCAGAAAATGTTTTTAAACGCACAAAAATCTCTGTTTGTCTTCTAGAACCTAATATGTGGCAAACAAATGATGATTACATGGAAGCAACATTGAGAGCTGCTAGACTAAAGGTAGTGAACAACTGGGTGTTTATTGCAATACTGAACATGAGCACCCAAGCAGAATAAAAAGATTTATCATTCACTTTGTTAAAAAAAACGTCTTCAGGACTTTTAAAACTGTAGATAGGCACATTCATGCCTGATAGCATGTATAACTCATGCGGCACAGCTCCAGATATTTTTGGTTTGATTGTGTATAGTTTGCATGACCTCTCCATGTACACATGGGTTTACTCTGGGTGACCCAGCCTCTTCTCACATCCCAAAGACAGGTTAAGGTTGGGGGTGACTGAGCCACCTATAATGTATTATTCTGCAATTAAGTTTCTGTATATTGTTGTGTAATATACATAAATTATTGTGTAATACTGATAACTGTGTAATCTTTTCAGTGTCTCCCTAAATTGCCCACTTGAGAGATACACTAACCCACAAACACAGGGACCTGGGTTCGAGTCCCTGTGGTGCCTTCTCAACTGTATTGCATTCACTGCATATGCCATTTTCTGTGTCTGTGGGAGGAAATAATGGTTGGCCGGTCATCTGTCCGTCCTGCAATGGATTGGTTTTTCATACATGGCATCGGAGCTCCCTGGAGACCCCAACCAGGAGGTGTTCAAACATTGCACATGCACGTATTAAAAAATGGGCAACACTGGTTTAAGGAATAAGATTAAAACAGAAAGGCAACCACTGCAAGGGACAAACTTAAGAATGACATTTACTGGAGGCCAAAATATATTAATGAGACCACTAAAGAAAACGGAAAATGCTTCCGTTTTTTATTTTTGTTTGTTGCTTTGTAATTGAAATACCACATTTTTTGTTTCAAATCATATAATTAGCATAGCATTTTCAATAAGAAATTGAATCTTTGAAGGGAAAACAGTTTCAGAATTGATTAGAATGTTGGTATGTTCCGCTTTTTGTAATGACAGAAAGCATTCAAGATGGTGTGGACTCCACATCCTGAGAAGTTACTAAATGTTTGGCTTTTGGTCTGCAAGTGCCTTAGAAAATGCAAGATGAGAGTTAGGTCAGGTGACTGACGGGTCAAGTCCAGTTGTCTTCAAATGAACAGTTACTGATGCTGTTAAGATGTGTGGCTTTGCAAAAACACTACTTTTGAATTATATCATAAATCACTGCTGGTGAGACTTGGGTAAAACTGTTTCATTGCATACAATGCATAAAAATCTCATGGCTCCCTTTTTATTGTAAATAAATATAAACATATAGCATAAAGTGCCACTGTAGAACTGATGTAGTGTAGAATCACTAAACACTTGAAAGTTGTACGTTCAGTATGAGTTGTTTTTGCAGTTTTATGTGTTAAACACATTTCTTGACTAAAGTGGTGTTGAGATTATTGAATAGAAGTACATCCTTATAGAATATTGCTTGTTTCAAAGAAACTGTGGTAAACTACAGATGGTTGTGGTTTTAGCCACAATGTAATGGCTAAGCTAAATGATGAGGGTGTTTCAGTTTACAGCTTCTCAGACTGATACAAATGTATGCACTGTCAGTGTAATGGAGCTCTACTTACTCTGTTTACAAGGTGTGACCTTTTCAAACCAGCAGACATGGAGCTGTATGTGAGAAAAAACGCTTATAAATGGGTTCGTATATTATATAGCATGTTACTCTCAAGACCATTGTGTTGTGTGAAATGTGTTCTTGACAGCCAGGTTATCATTCTCTTTCCTTGTTTCTTTTGAGGTCCAACTTCAATCTTAGTTCTGCTAGACCTCTTGACAATCTCAATGTCGGCGCCAATGTGACTTCTAGAGACCTTGAGCCCTCACAATAATTTGAGCTCATGGTTTTGTTTTTCATTTCCTGCTATTGTTCTGTTTTTCTTTGCTGACCCTCTAATGATTTCCCCTGAACCAGAATATATTGTGCTTTTTGTAATTTTTGGAAGTCAATGGACACTTTTTTGGTTAAATTTTCTATATATGGCTCAGCTTAATCCTTGTATTTGAATGGCTTGTGAGAGGATGCTGCAAAATCCTTTCTGTGTGTTACAGATATTTTTTCCCTGGTCCTCAGCTGTTAAGATATCGTCATGCTTAGTAGCATGTGGGCAGGAAGAGAAATGGCACTATTTTAAGTGCTTGGCAGAATAATTTGAGTAAATGGAGCATAATTATAGTCTAGTCTAGACTATTGCAATGTTTGACAAATGTGAAAGACTGTGGCGACTAGTAAACATTAAGCTAACAGTATTGTCATTTTTATTGCATTAACATGAATTCATATATGTGTGTGTGTGTGTGTGTGTGAGAGAGAGAGCTAGAGAGAGCTAGAGAGAGCTAGAGAGAGCTAGAGAGAGCTAGAGAGAGCTAGAGGGAGAAAGAGAGAGAGGAGGGAGGGAGGGGGTTTACCTGGATAATGCTCAAGTGCAATGGTCAGCCATTATGTGTCCAAGAAGAGCTGAGCGTTTCTCCCTTTGCTCAGTCAGCTAGACATACTGTTAATGTTTAATGTGTTACGTACAACACTAAGGCACAGCACACAGAAGCGAAACAAACCAATTTATCATTGACACCACACATAAGTGCACACACACGATATTCATTTTCTGGCTGATCCTTATAAACCAAGATGAAAGCAACACAAGTGGGATGGACGACTTGCTCCACGATAATGTAATAATAAATAGCTCTGGGAACCTTCATTTAAATGGGGACGGTAGTTCAGTAGTGAAGTACCTCTTGCTAAACACAAGGTTAATAGTTGTCTTCTCAGATTAAACACTAAGTAATTGTGCTAATATAATTTCATTTGTAAGATTCATACTGCAGGGTGAAATATCCATGGACTTTAGCATTCTATTCTATATAATTCTAATATTCTATTTTCAGCAGACTCCCTTATCCAGAGTGACTAATAACTGAACTGTGCAACTGCAGGTGGCAGCGTGGCAGAACTAGGAATTGCGCTTACTATCTTTCAAACTAGCATTTCTTTTATGATTTTAATTCTTATTGCACTCTGTGCAATTGTTTGGTATTTAAATTTCTGTCAAGATACTGCTATTTGCCCAACTTTCTTTGTGTAAAAATGAGTGGTGATCAGTCATTTACGTAGTTTGAAATTCACACTAACTTGCTGCAAGGCGCAACTTGACAGCAGTTAAAGCAAAAGAAAGTAGAAGGTCTGGGACTAAACCAGAAATCGGTGGACACAAGCAGATCTACATCCTGGGTGGGCTGCACCACTCAACCTTCATGTTGCAAAACTTACCTGGATTTTGAACTCAGTGCCTCAGGTGCTTGTCTTTCCAACAACTGACTTTTCCCAGTAAGACACCAGAGCTGCTTGATAGAAATCAATAACATCTATAATAATGACTACATACAATAGTATTTGGCTGTGCCCAAACAGCATACTGAAGAGTACTTTAAAAAGTACTGTTGTATAAGTTATATCATACTGTATTTGGGACATTGGTTCAGTGGCAGAAGCAGCTGTGCCTCTGAGCTACCAATTCCAAAATTTAGAGCGAGAGAGCGAGAGCACGAGAGCACAAATGAGTGTGTTGGAAGATGTGTGTTTGTTGTGGGTGGATAAACGACAGTGAAATGGTTAGTCATTATGTGTTATGTACTGTATTATATGTTTTATTTTAAATTGTCTCCACTCTTCCCAAAGTTCTCATTGACTGATGTACAAGTACATGCCCTGTAAATGTTTCCAAATCCATGCAAAAGCATGTGGTGTTCTCTAGACTTGACACCCCTTATGCCACACAGAAGAGATTTGCAAGTAGAATTTTGGCTTTGTTGGACAAAGACGTGGCATGAAGAGTGGTGATACAAATATTTTGGCACAAGTAGCACATCATTCTCTAGCTATAGTTTGGTAAGAATGAAGAAACTTTAGAAAAGAGTACTGCTTTGAGGCTTTGGCATAGAAAGCTATGAAAGAGAAAAGTTTATCGGTTCATCATATTCTCATCTTGGGAAATCAGTGGATGTTATACAAGACATTTACAGCATTTAGCAGATGCCCATATCCAGAGTGACTTATATTTAATACAGTCTTACAATCGAAGCAATTGTGGGCTAAGGGCCTTGCTCAGGTATTCAACTGTGGCAGAGGTGGGATTTGAACCCTGGACCTTCTGGTCCATAATCCAGTACCTTAACCACTAGACTACCACAAATTGATTCAGTCTGGAATTCTGCAGAGTCTCATTTTACATTTACAGAATTTAGAAGTTGCCCTTATCCACAGCGACTTACGAAAATGCCTTGAATTTTTCCCAGTAGACAAAACCTTGTGTTACTACAAAATAAGCAACAGCCCAAGAACACAATTTAACCAGAACCTGCTAGGATTTTATGTGGGTAAAATCAACAAAGCATCTTTTTATTTCAGTCTTTACTTGAGTGCTAAGTGAAGAGGTGAGTTTTTACTCACTGCTTGAAGACAGCAAGAGGTTCGGCCATTCTGATATCCGGTGGAAGTTCATTCCACCACCGGGGTGCCAAGACAGAGAAAAGTATTGATGCTAGTTGAAAATTCCACTGAATTGAATGGGATTCTGCTTGCAAAGTTTTGCTCATGACAGACCAGTGTTAGAAAATCTTAGAAAAGAACAACATGGTGCACAGGTAATGCAGCAGGAACAGAGAAGTGAAATGTGTATCAATACATGTCTAGTGCCTTTGGTAGGTCTCACTCCAATAGCAAACATTCACTACAAAGTCAGAGCACCCCGTTTTATTACTTTATTTATTATAAAACCAAAAAACTGTCTTCATTCAGCTGACTAGATCTTGTCCACCAGTGTCAGTGCCCATCTTGTAGGAAGATCAGCAGCTGAGGAGAGTAAAGATATGTGCCATTTAATGACTGCATTATGTTCTGTGAAACAGGATGTAGACTAAAATAGATGGTGAATGGACCTTACTGTGATCACATATCCTTTTTATGCTGCTGTAGCGTAAATATAAAGGGTATCTTCACAGGAAAACTGCATCCACGATCCTGCTGAAAACACGAGTGGGTACGCTACCACCAAAGCATCACTAGCGCCACTGGATTTCTAATTTATAGAAATTGTAGAGGAAAGCCATAACACTTAAGAGGATGGAATGATGAACCTGACACTTTTGTTTGACAAAACCCATAAATGCATTTATGCATTACGGACAAAAATAAAGATCAACCAGATCAAACGGAGAGTTGCGTAAATGTGAACCAGTTTATAGTTATAGGTAAGAGAGAATATACAGGTAGTAGAGATAGTACTACTTGCAATAGGACAAACACTTAAACTCATTAATGCCATTTATAGCTTAAATAAGCAGAGGAAAGTTATACATACAAATACAAGTAATTTGTGTAAAAAGTCTCTAAACACATCAACCAAGTTAGAGCAGTCTTTGTTAAAGCGAATAGATGTTGCTTGGATGCTTGTTAATGGTGCATAGCTGTAATGTAAAGTTACATTTTCTTTTGTAACAGTATAAAAAAAATAGCTGAAACTAACAGATGGATGTTAGGAATTATCTTCAAATGCAGCAATGAACAAACTTCATGCAGTCAGACCAGAAAAGAGCAATATAATGGCAAATGGGATGAGATCCTACTATAGAGCCTGTCCTCTGTCTGGAAGGGTCACCAAGCTGTCACTTACTACAAAAGTTGACGCTGATCCAATTTAGTTATCTTAACGCCTCCGTTTGGCTCACAGAGCTGCTACTCCATTCCCCTTGCTGCTCACACTTTCTTCTCAGCATTACAAGGTCTCGTCATTTTCCTTCTCCCTACTCATTAGAGAACTTGGATTACACAATCTGAACAATACAATCTGCAGAAGGATGGCTCGACCCGGCCATGTCTCTCTGCTAAAACACTGTGAAATGGTGTTAGCTCGTGTTTACACACATCTTTAATCAATCTCCTGCACAGTTATGTCAATATATTACGTCTGATTGCTTCAAGCCTTATTGCATTAGTGATCTGACCAAAATCACTACTTTACCTCATATCATTTCTACTCACCTATTAGTTCCTGTTGATTATGATTTATGGTTATCGGTTATGAATGACACTTTGGCCATTAGAGATTGTGATCTAAAATTTCATGTCTTTTCACTTGAACCCTTTCAATTTGCCCAGAGTGCAAATAGATCAATAATGCTATCCGCATGGGTTCTCGGATCATCCTACGTCAAAACTGTACACTCACATTACGCATAATTTTATGGATTTTAGCTTGCTACTTAACTCCAGTTCCTACTCATACACATTTGCCAATAATGGTGGTGTCATCGAATATGTTCAGCTTTCTAAACTGCGTTTTCTCCCTCTGTTTTTGTATAAAGACATATAGAACCAGGCTGTATTGTAGCACTTTTTCTATGTGTCCATATTTAGCTCTCACATTCGATACTACAAAAACAAGCTGCTTTTCATTCTTTTGGTGTAGTTTAACAGTTTAATTAATCCAAATCTACCCTATTGGATATGTGATTTGGTTTATGCTGACCACTGTTATTATGGACCATAAAAACGAAAACTACAAAAACATATCTTGGTAAGCTATAGTGGCTTCATATTCAACTGAAACAAATAAAATACAATTATAAAATTATAAAATAAAATAGAAAGATATTCATTGCTATTTAAAATATTGCGGACACTTGTACTTTTTACTTTGCAGGTATAAAATATTCCCCTCATATTAATTTATGCCTTTAAACATAAATGTTGGCATATTCAAAGTTTTGGGCAGCAATAAAGCAACAACACTCAGGTAGGCTGTGGCATTTTAATTGGTATTATGGGCCTATTAAGTGCCTATACCATTTATGACCTAAAGTGTACCAATAAAATATCACCCAGACCATTAACCTACCACAGCCAGCCTGAAACTCTGATAGATGCAACTTGGCACTATAGTAACTAATGCAGAAATGCCATTTTGCCCCCACTGATTTGGTTCTTTGTGGCATAGATTCAACAAGGTGCTGGAAACATTCCACGGTCTCTGTCGGATATTCTGTGTTATCAGGATATCACACAGTTGCTGCAGATTTGTCAGCTGAACATCTATGATGCAAAACTCCAATTCCACCACATCCCAAAGTCCTCTAGTGCATTGGGATCTGGTGACTGCGGTCAGAAACCAGTTTGAGATTGTTTAAACTTTGTGACATGCCATGTAGGATCTACAAGATGAAGTAAGTAAAAGACATGAGTACTTGTAGAGCAGAAATCGATCATTTACTGAAATGAAAGCGAATCTAAATAGACAAAATGATTTAAAGTGAACTCTGACTTCCATAAGTAATCAATTTCTTCTCAAATAATGGCAGTTTTAACACTTTTAGTGACTGCCGTTTCCAACATCCTAAAGTATATTTTATAAAACATTAGTGAAATAGCACAGAAGTTGTACTTTTCTCAGCAACCGAAAAAATCTACTTTTTACAGGATATCCTGCTACAGTTCTACAGTGCTTTTGTTGAAAGGTCCTCCTGTTATCAGAACTGGCCCATATAGGACAACAACCTTTCCTGCTGCACTACTTATAAGTTCTTATCAAAAGCAGCAGATGCCTTAGGAGTGTTTGATGTATTCAATCAACAACCAAGCTCAATCTCACTCCCTTTGCAGCCTTTTTTAATTTACCAATGATGCACACAAGTTATCTGTTATTTGTTTAATGTACTATTAATCAGGAATGATGTGCTATGGTATCCACTGGTGAGACAAAACTTTTTTTTGTTTTTTTTTTTTACTTTTTTAAAAAACTTTTTTCTATGCCCATATGAATGCCTAAACCCAGCAGAACATTTCCCAGATCGTCACACTTCCTTTATCGGCTTGTCTCCTTACCACAGTACTTTTTTTGTATGATCATTTCCCCATGTCAGTAAGACAAGCTTATATTCAGTTCACGTGATATAAAACAAAACAAGACCAATAGTCCTTTTTCAGTCACTCCCAGATCCAGTTGCGCAATTTGTGTGCGCAACATAGACACTTGAGTCTTGTTATTTAGAAACACAAGAAAGTTTGACCAGAGGAGTATAGACCTTTGTATTAAACTCACATATAACATACCAGTCTAACACATCTAACATACCATGCTCAGGAGACTTTGAGGTAATTACCTTGTGCTCTGTACATGAACTCGTAGCTCAGTCTTTTGTTTTCTATGTAGCTCAGCTGAGTGACCTACATAGCCATGACTGCATCTATAACAATAACATTTCTGCATGCTGCTCTGTGTAAAAATAAAGCAGAATGTACAACACCCACGTCCTCATTGCTATCTGCTTTCTCTTGCCACTAATGAGATCTACTTTTATCCAGCCTTCCCTTTGGGCATATTTGAAACTGCTCCATCTCCACAGTGCAAAACACGATGCGGTGTTAATATACACAAAGAATGTACACAAGAACTCTGCAAATAAAGTCAGTCTGTTAGGTTTTTCAATTTTTGTTGTTCAGTTACAGTTTCATTAGATTTGTATGTTGGAGTGTATTTTGGTAAATATGGTGTCGCAGCGTGCGTGTTCTGAAATACCCCTGCTGGAATGCAGTGTAAGTTTTGATTGTGTACTCTGCTATCCTGTCTTCCCACCCAGGCATCAGACTGGACCATGCCATATACATTGTACTGTGCTGGAAGCATTGTACATTCAGATACCTGGTCAACAAAATGGTTTAATGATAAACATGGTTTAGGTAGGTGTTACACTTCAAATTAACATCCACATGATTACCCAGACCCAAGGTTTCTCAGCAGAAATGTACCAAAACCATCACACACACACTATTCACCTGTTCGACTTCTATTGGTAGTAAGTTAAATAGTGCACATCTACCCAACTGTACATGTGATGTAATGTAAAAATAAATTTATTGAACTCCACAACCTTCTTCCACTGCACTAAAGTCCAGTTCTAACACTCATGTACCCATTGTAGGCATTTTGATGGTGGACTGCCTAGCATGGTGAGCACCCTCAACAGTCTACAGATTACGGGCAGTCCCATATTTATCAGGGGACATTGCATTGATAGTCATATTGAATAGGGAATGTATTTGTATCCATTAATTTTCAATAAAAATACTATCACATGATATTATAAGCAGACAATAAAGGGTAAGTCTTATGTATCATTCCAATGTCTTATCTAAGCTTGTGAAGTTGGAAGCCAATAGAGTAGCAGTGCATTTTCAGATTGACAAGACTGTTTATTTAATGTGCACATGCGAGGCTGAAGAGAAAGGAAAAGTAGCTCAGTGCCCTCCTCTGCCTTCTTCACTGTATGACACTATGAGGGTAGGAATATAGCTGTGAATGCAGGACCCATTCATCTGCACTGATACATCTGGCACACAGGTGGTCTTTAGTTACTCTGCACTTACTTGCACTTGCAGCACTCGGATGGGAAATTAATGCGTACTTTTAAACCCTATTTTTTATTTAGGTCTAGTTTTGAACTGGGCATATGCATTATAACATTATGCTGGCTCAGAGCATTACATCAATGTGTATAAAAGTAATTAAACTCAATGCCCTGTTTGAAAGAACATAATGCAGACTTTAAATGTTGCATTCCAATGTTGGTGGACACCCCAAAATGAGATATAAAACCCAGGGTGTGGCGATTTTCTCACCTTGCTGACTATGCTGATTTTTAACTTAGCTGGTATGATGGCTCAAAGGCAATAAGGTCTTGGGTTCGATCCTATGATGGAGCCGGGTGGGACCTTTCTGTTACTTGTTTTGATATATCCTTGAGTAACCTTGTGTCTGCCGTTGAATGGCCTTTGATGCTGAACGTTAAATAGACAGACTGCTTGACAGGCACTGACATTTCAGTGAATGCTTGTCTGTTGCCATTCTAATTCATCAAAGGTGCCTGATGAAGTTCATGTTATGGCTTTGTGCAAGCCAATCAAGTACACAAAACCATTGGTTCATTGACTGTCTTATGAGATTACAAGACAAAAAGTTTAATTAAGCCAGTGAGGTGGTTAGTTTAACCTATTCTACTGCCACTGCCTATGGAGATTTCATACATATATAAACTGTGCACTGAGAGCGCTATAGGAAATGGGACTGAACAGCTTTAGCGTTGGGGTAGTCACTTTTAAATTTGAGAAAACATTCTGGAGACACATTCTTTGCTTTATGCATCAAGTACAAGACAGAGATTGGACAATTGGCCCTGGATAACCACATTATTCTCACACCTCCCAAAGACTCACTGAAAGATTTGTGTAAACCAAAATGAATGTACAGGATGCATTAGCTGCTAAAGAATAAAACAGGTATAAAATACTGAGTGCTTGGCTGTGCATTGACCTGTGAATGTAAAGACTTATGGTCACATGCATTATTTACTCAGCAAATCAATATTCATTACCCATTTTGACATCTATTCTGTATCAGTGAACCCTTATGACAAACATCTTACAATAAGCATTTCACAACAATAAGCCTTCCATTTCTACAAGATATTTCACTTTGAAATATCCCCTAATTATACGAGAGAGATTTTTTTGACACACTCATACATACAATACTGTGTAAAGGTCTTGGGCCTCCATAATCTTATGCCTGGATTTGCTGTTTTATAATATAATGACCATATATAACATATTAACGATGACAGACTGAACCAAAATTTTTTAACTTGGGTTCATCAGTCCATAAAATCTTTGTAAGCTTTAGCATAGCTTAGCCTTTTTGCTCTGTTCTACCTCCGAAGATGGGGCTTCTTGGCTGCAACCTTTCCAAAAAAGCCAATTCCTCATCAAGCTTCTTCAAACTGTAGAAGTGTCAACTTGGCATCCTGATGAAACTGCCAGATGCTGCTATTGCTGACATGCAAGGAGAGATCACACAAATTACTTGGCACGTAGCCTATATAAGCTGTTTATCTGTTGTTGTTTTTTTTTTTTTTTGCTGCATAAACATTTCCTGTATTTTAATAAATCAACTGAGAATATATTATGTATAATTAGTATACCATTACAAAACCAATAGCATGTCTAATTGAATGACGAATAAGACTTTTGCATAGTACTGTTTGTAGACCGTGGCAAAAAAAATGAGGCATTTCACAGTCTTGATAACTGCCATATTGCATTTGTACACCTTGATGCAAAATCCTTTGTCCTTGTGACATCCTTCACAGTGATTTGAAATGTCTTGGTATATCTTGTTATTGCTAGAACAATGTCAGGTTTTGTTTACTGAAAGACATGACTGAGCATTGGCATTGGATGGTTGTTAGTGTCATGAATAATCTAGAAGCCTTTTGCTATATGTACTACAAGTGCTTTCTTGTTACTGCATTATGGTAAACCGTGAAGGGCATTCCGTGACATGTTCGATACGGCAACTGTCATTAAAATATGCCAACCAGTTTCCTGAATCTTTAGTTTATTAGTTGTGTTTAAAATCTCCAGTTGCCATGCAGGGTCAGATATATTTCTACTAGCACTAATACACCCACCATCAGATCAGAGCCACTGCAGTGCTGAGAATGATCCAGCACCCAAACAGTACCTAATAATTTGTCAACTTTGGGGGTCCAGTATGTTGAGAAACGTACAAACTGCACTGTAATAGATGTTATAGAACTGCTAAGCACTTCTGTATGGTGAGTGGAACTGATGGACAAATGGACAGTGAGTGTAAGCAAAGACATGTACCTAATATATAGATCAGAGTGTTTGTTTGTCTGGAGCAGGGTATTTTGAGGTTTGTGTATCATAGCAGGTGTACACTGAATCATTGAGGTGAATGCCAGATGACGCTGAGACAGTTGGTATCTCCTGATGACCATCATTTTTCTCCAGACTGCCAGCAAACATGCCAGCAGATTTAATCACTTTGATCCTTGCTGTTGGTATAACTGGAGAGTCCCTCTTCACTCCTGCTTTTGGGCTCATGACAGCAAGAGGATCTCATTGTTCTTTTATATGTGGCCACCCACTCATATAAGAGCCTCTTATTCCTCTAAACTGCCTATTTTGCCTGGTAAAACACCACTCGGGCCCTTATCCAATCTATTCCGCCAAGCACACAACCTCAAACTATGTCTTTCTGAGTACTTGCTGTTCACACACACAGTTGTGTTTTAAATGTGTTTACCTTAGTGGATGCTTTGCCAGCTTACAGGTCAAAACCACACTGGTACTTTTAAAATCCTGTGCAAATGTTTGAGCACCCATGGTTTATGATTATGTTGACTACAATTTTACCTTACAAGTATTCAAAGCTTGCAGAGAACAAACCTAATAGATTTTCTGTATTAGATTTAAAAAGTTTTGGGAATCTCTGCAGTTGATCCAATAATATTTTTGTGAGGTGTTAGAACTTGATTGGTTTGTTGATGGGTTATTAAAGTAGCAAAATATGTGACAATTATTTTGTTTTCCCCAAAAGTGTGTATTATGGTATTAAAATGTAAGAAATCAGCAAATGTGTTTGACAACAGGGGATTTTTGTGTGGGGTTATAAATTCTCAATTTTACAACTTTACAGTAATTATACAAAATGTATTAATTAATCTGTTAATTAATTTATTAAATTTTGCCCATGCTCATTTCCTGTATTATACTGCTCACAAAATTTAGGGGATATTTCAAAATTAAATATCCCCTAATTAAATATTCCCTAATTTTTGTGAGCAGTGCATATTATAGTGTTTAATTAAAAAACAAACTTAATGTGTATAACCAGGGGCGCCAGAACGGCCAGAAAAAGACTGTGCTGTTGTTGGTTTTATTATTTTGTTTTTGTGGAATTACTTTTTTTCAGCAAACAAATCTACAGTACCAGTTTGGAGAAGGTGATCTGGTTATGAATTGATCCATAACTAAATGAGATTGCGGTGTTCGGAATAGCATGATGCATTGGATTGCTTTGATTCAGTTCAGTAATAAAGCTCCTTGTTGTCCCTGTTTAGTCTCAGTCAGTGTTCTGACTCTTATAACTGCCAACAGCTGATAAGACTCACACTCTTCATGACAGAACATCCTAGTCTGTTCTGATGCTCTTGAAAGGAACATGGTGTTACCATTCTTAGCATTTTAAGTTACTGGGATATTCTCAGAAACCACTCTGGGCACTGGAATCTAGTTAAGTGCTTTGCTTGCAAGGTGGACATCACTTGAAAATCACATCAGCAGTGCTTTGATATTGAGGAACTATGTTTTCCCAAAATCCCAAACTGTTCAACTTAGTTGTATTTAGCTCTGTTTAACGATTTGGCAAAGATTGGTATATTTTGACTCTTAAAAGAGTTTGGGCATTAACTCATTTAAGTTCTGACAAAAGCACATGTGGGTCATCTGTAGGGGTGCCAATATGTTAAATAATGTACGTATTGAAATATGTCTAATTGAATTTTTCTATAAACATCGAATATATATATTTTTTAATATTGTGTATGCATGCAAAGATGATTAAATCCAGCAAGTATCAGTGGTCAAGTGGCAAAATCTGTTCATAGCCAAACAGATGTCTATGCAGATGGACTGAAACTAATCCCTTAACTTTGATGAAAACAGCAGGTTTGTACTTTCAGCTGGAATCTTGTCAGGTTTGTCAGGAAAAACATTACCAGAGCCAAACTGGATATAAATACATACTGAGTAGCAACTGAAAGATATTAAATTACCCCAGCTACAAATATAAAACAAAACACTATCTGGAAATGGCTTTTTCTGTGCTGCATTGACTACTTTAAATTGTGAGGCATCCTCACTCCAGCAGACAGAAGGACAAATGTATGAATCGATTGAAGTATTCTGTCATGGAATAAATAAGTCGAACATGTTTTATTTACTTATATATTTGCTTGTTTGTTTATTTATAGTCTAAACAGCCATATGGATTCTCGGGACAGGAACGAGGTTGCATCTATACTAGTCAGACATTCATACTGTGCCAATTTAAAGTAACCACTCACATGTCTTTGGAATTTGGAAGGAAACCAACATACCTAGAGTAAACCCACGCAGACATGGGGAGGACATTCATACTTCATACAGGTGCTTAGGATCTATTCTGGGATTTCTGGGACTGTTGCCACCGCTCTGTTTGGTTAGCACTGTGATGAAATTGTTGTAGCCATCTTAAATCTGTGTTGTGCCCTGATGTCAGATGCAGTTTTATTCAGATAAAAAGTATAATTATCCACACATGTCAGATTCTATTAATTTGTCTTTGGTTGTGAGAGGCTTCAAGTGCAGAGTTTGGTTAAAGTCATGATTAAAATGCTTAAGATGGACAGCAGAATACATGACCCATGAAGTGGTAGATGCCTACCGGTACATCAATGCTGTTTATTAATGAAATGGAGTGGGGAAAACAAGAAATCGGGTTAAACCGACATGTAAAGGTAACAGTTCAGATCAGCAACATATGAGTTTGGATTGGCCGGAGTGAGTAAATAGTATTCAGGCTATGAGGTTTGACTTCTAAAATTGAAGTAGAGGATTAACAAGCCTGACTGTTCCAAAACCCACCCACCATATTTCGTTTGTGACCTTGATGCCAAAATCATCACTTTGGCTGGAGGGGAGGTTAACCAAAGTGATTTCATTAAATATTCTGTATGAGGGAAATTTTAAGAATGCAATTTAATGGCATACACGGATGATAAGTCTGTTTAAGAAATAAAATGAAGCGAACTGCGGTCTGGATATTTGAGGTTTGAGACAAATTCTTTAGTGGCTGGTTTCAAACAGGAATCTTTGGATCAAAGAAGTCATACCACAGAAATCGTTTGAACTTTCTGATAATGTAGAAATTCTTTTGACCTTACTATCCTCCAGTTGAAAGCACTAAGAAAACTGGATATGTGGAAGGACAACATTACAATACCATTCAGACGCACACAGTCCCTTAAGAGCATAACATAAAATCAATTTGGATAACCTACTCCTAAATACCTTCAAAGTGTATCCTTGAAAATAGATGTAAAACTAAGTAGCCCATATGGCATAGCCAAATATTCTTAGAGCTCCCTAGAGGTTATGCATCCCTTCCACTCACCCCTTTTGCTTATTATAATTAACTCCTCAGGGTTGCTTCCCTGACCTGTTTTGCTGCTGCTGCTGTAGGTACTGGATAGTGCGATTTCACAACTTAGAGTATCGGTGTCCAACTGGCCTCTTCTATACAGAAAATAGTAGCACACAGCATTTGGAGAAGTGCATGTGTTTTCAGAGATTAATTAGGAATGTTCTTTCAATAGATTCGGAATTGTTGCAAAGCAATTTTGCAAGGAAAATGTCCCTATGCAAAACCAAGTAGATTTAAGAGGAATAGGTTTAAATAAGGAAAGCAAGACCAAAACACAAAATTAAATACTTAATAGTCTTTCTATACCGGTTATCTGTGAAGTGAAATCACAGCTTTGTTATTTTACATGTTGTTTCTGATAAATGTACTCAGTGAATCACTTGCATTAGAGAATTATTGTTCTGTTCATAACTACTGTGTGCTTCCAGTGAATTATTACAAAGTAATAAATTAATTCACTTCAAGCTTACGTCCACTCAAATGTCTATGTGCCTCAAAAACATATCTCGTAATCTGTACTGGCTCACATTTCTTAGGTTTGTCGAATCCTTAATTCTATGGGCTATGGGGAAGCAGAGTAATTGAGTTTGGCTTAGATGGGCTGGACCCTTTAGTGTAGTGTGTAGCTCTTCTGTAGGTCTCTGTAAGACCCAATGAAATAGATGAAACTTGTCATGCAATTTTGTATTTTTGATGGGAAATCATAGAGATAATTAATATGCAGAAATGATCAGGAGATGAGTCATATATCTGGGGAGCAATAAATGTTGCTTTTGAGGAAGACAAGAGCTTTGCTTGAGAGCATTGTGTGCTTCTGTTCAATTCCTGTCTACACTAACATATAATGTGGCAGACATAGGGTCCAAGTGCAGCAGAAAAGTACTTGAGCGATAATGAAACCAGATGGGGTCAAATGTACCATAAAAAACAACAGAACTATACAAACAGCTTCCTAATGCAGTAAAATGTGGGGTGAACCGGGGTCTATAGCCAGCTGTGAGGGTTAGAAACAATCAGTGTTACTCATGGCAACAAATTGGCATTCATGGGATGATATCAGATGACAAATGTGTTGGATTTGTGAGGTTTGGCTCTGACACCTGCTGCTAATCATCTCAAGTACCAGAATTGGTTTAATCGTTTCTCAGAAAGCTAGACGACAAGTATGAATGTCAGGTGCTGGATGTGAAGAGGTGCATTTGGTGGTGCTTGACAGCGTGCAGATGCACCACTTGGCATTTGGTCTGCCACTGGCTGAGATTTGCTCTGCATTTTTAGAGCATATTGAGATTGAGTGATGCTGTGGGATACAATATATACAAACACTGGAGTTGTCAGTAGGAACGTGGCAAAAATTAACTATGCCCGGTCATTCTTAACTGCTGTAGGGTGAAGAGACTTTTTAAAAGTCTTTATAGCTGCTAATAAACACGATGGTGACAATAGTTCAGAATGACTTTCAAGTCTGTGGTGTTCAAGGCTGCACTTTCAAATGTCTATGACCTTATTTAAAACCATGTTGTATTTTGTATGTAGAACACAATTCAGATGCTGTCATGAACTAGTAATTTAACAGGATGTCCTTGGTTTTGACAAGAATATTACAATGGTAATTACTACATAAGGCTAATTGCTAATATAGTGCTGATGTTAATCGCTGTGACGGTGCATGAGTTTGCCCATGTTTATGCACATTCTTAGTTTTAAATCTCAACACAATAGGTCGCTGTTGTAACGTTATAATATATCTAATGTTCTAACAGCAATGTAATGTTTTCATTTGTCATTCTTCTGACTGGAACATTGTTTTTTTTATCTTTTATATATAACGTATCTAAACTCAATAATGGACACCTATCTGGTTTGGTAAATTGTCTATTTTATAGTATAACCAGATTAATCATATTATATTTGCTAAATAAAGTAATTAAAATTCTGAAATAAACATGCATAGTTTTGTGTATGGTAGAATATCAGTAACAAAAGAGACTTGGGCTCCCTTCATCATCAAAGCTTCCTGAGACTAAATAGGAACAAGAGAAAGCATCACCCTAATTATTGAATTAGTCTGTTTTTAGCTGTTGAGGTTTCCATGCTTCCTGGTGTGCAAATAGGGCTTATAATATCAAATAACTTGAGACATTTGATGATGGATTTGGGCGGTGAAATTAGTTACTGGCCACTATAGCCCGAAGATTTAGGTTTACCTAACCATATGTTTTCAAGTTCCAGCACTGCCAAGCTGCCATTGTTAGTCTTTAACCGACAATTCATTGGATTGCAAATATAAATATTGTAGAAGCTGTGAATCTCTCTAGGTGAAAACATCTTCTAAATGGCTAAACGTTTGAAAGGGTGTTGACCAAATTACTGCACAAATGGATGCTTAAAAAATATGTGAATATATACAGTCGACTCGGGTTAATTGGACCACCGGTTAATGGGACCAGCCGCTTATTCAGACCAAATCCTAAAGTACCGAAACAAATCCTATTATATACGTGTAATG
>JAUZSU010158833.1:0-13977 GCA_034780255.1 Parotocinclus maculicauda
CGGAATTTTGGTCCAAATAAGCGAATAAAATTACACGTATTTAATAGGATTTGATTCGGTACTTTAGGATTTGGTCCAAATAAGCGGCTGGTCCCATTAACTGGTGGTCCAATTAACCGGAATCGACTGTATATGTACAATAGGTATATATGTTATTTCTGTTACTTCTGGAACCATTGCAAGCTTCTTCACTGCACTTTTAAGCTGGCAAAGGGTTCAGGGTGAGCACCAAAGCAATGCTGGTAAACCAATAGCCTGGAACTTGGTAGAACCAGTAGGACTTAGGAGAAGTTATTTATTTTCTTCTTGTTTATTTGTTTATTTTACCCACTGTCTTGGTCAGGGTTCCAGTGGGTCTAGATACTGTTTTAGAATTTTCAAGGTAAAAGCTATGGCAGTCCCTCTGGTGTCAATCCATCACTCAGGGTTTGAAATATGTCGCTTTTGTCACTGCCTCTTGTCCCTCAGACCTGGCCAATCAGGTTTCTGTATTATGCCCAGCCAGGCCTTCAGATGTGACAAGTCTGCTGCAAGGACCGTGTTATTTTGGTTGTTAAAGCTGTTATTAGCTAGAATGTGCTCCAATGCAGATAAACACCATAGCAAATTGAAATTGTTTAGGGATGAAGCTGCAGTATTGAGAATTGCATTTACGTACAGTATTGTGCAAAAGCCTCAGGTCACCATTAGATTAGATATATGTGACTATATGTAATTACTTCTCAGTCTTGTTATTAGAATAAAACAGAATATATAGGAATTTTGTATGCAGTAATGAAAAAAAATCTAAAAAGAACAGCTACTATATACCACAGTGGCAAGTATTCGGTTTGTCCTTCACTTACACTTGAGCAATAAGAGCATCTGGCAGCTTCATCACGATGCCAGAAAGTGCAAAGAAGGTTGATTAGAAATGTTTTTTGGAAGGGTCTCAACTAAGAAACCACTTTTCAGAAACAGTCAGATTGGAATAAAGATCAGTGGGAAAGAGTATTATGGCGTAACAAACCCATCACTGTCAGTGACAAGTCCAGTCGTTGGAAATGTTAAAAAGGGTCATTATACCATTGCTTAATTAACAAATCGAATGGTGGCCTAAGACTTTTGTACAGCACTGCAATCATGAGCTGCACTGCTAGTTTATAATAGTAAAGCATGCCAATTTCTCAAAACCAGAAGTTTAGCTTGTGAAGTAGTATTTGTATTAGAAATCTATATTAGTTTTTGTTTATTAATAGATGTCATCATCCGATTACACTGGTTTAGCGCTTAACTTTGTGAAATTATGAACTTTTAAATTATGAACTCATAAAATGTTTTGTTGGTTTCCATAATCATCACCAGCTCTAAAACCGGCACCTTGTCAGTGGATTTATTATAGTATGTAGCTCATCATGCTTTAAGCTTTGCTTTAGCAATTACAGCATTAGACAGTGCTCAGTCTAGTACTGCATTTGAAATGTTTTGAGATTTTTTTTTTCTCTTTTTTATATTGTAGTGAACAATTTAACCTTTTTAGATCTGTATTAAGAGCTCGATGTTAGAGTACATGTCTATATACATGTAAATATGTGGTAAATACATGTTTTGTCTATGTTATTTCAATTGCATTGTTTTGATTAAAGTGTAACTGTTATTGTTTTAATGGATTTATAATGATAACATGTTGTTACTTTCATGGTTTATTTTGTGTTAGACTCTTCATCCACTTTTAAATTTCATATTTAAAAAACAGGCTCATCTATGAACACCTGGCAGACTGAGCACTTTTCTAGGTGCAAAACAAGAACATCCTCTCCTGGAAATACCCCAGAGATATACAATTTGTTTTGCTATGCTAACCAATTCCGTTTCATTTGATATTTGATGCAAAGATTTTTTGTTCTGCATGAGTCATAGCATGTATTATGAGTGGCTTTTAAGGCTGATCTCCCATTTCTTATGTTTTTCATCAGGGAGACACTCAACTACTGACAGAGCTTTTATTGTGTAATATGAGATTACACACAGACCATCAGGTGTGTGTGTGTGTGTGTGTGTGTGTGTGAGAGAGAGAGAGAGAGAGAGAGCGAGAGAGAGAGAGAGAGACAGATGGCATGCCCTCTGTTCTCCACATGTCTCACACTGCTCCTTATGATATCACGATCATCTCGCATCACTGAATTGCTTCATGAGTCTCCTAAGCGGGCCCTGGATCTCCATTCAGCATTCTTATTTGATTAGCAAGATGGACCACCTTCACCACAGGTATCTAATGAAAAAAAACAAAGTTGGCCTATGCTACACCTAGTATTTAATGTTAGTATATTTTATAGTACTGTGCAAAACTCTTACCCACCTTTACATTAGATATGACACTGTTTTGCTAATAGTATAATTACCACATAAAAAGATTTCTGCATTTAGTAGAATACAACCAGAAAAATACGAAATGTGTATGCAGTATTAAAAACTGAAATAAACAGCTTCTGAAGGCTATAAAGGTGAGTAGTTAGTGTGATCTCCCCTTACACTTGAGCAATAGCGGCATCTGGTTTCTTCACCAGGATGCCACAACTTCTACAATCCAAAGAAGCTTAATCTGGCATGGTCTTTTTGGAAAGAGAACCAAAACCACTTTTGAAAAGGGGAACAGGTTGAAAAGGCTAAGATATGCTAAAGCTCAAAAAAACTTGAATGAAGATCAATAGAGTATTATGGAATAATAAATCCAAGTTTTACATCATGTGGTTGCATTTGTTAAACTGATATGTATGCTTAAACAACAAATCTAATCATAAGACTTTTCTTCACTTGGTATGTGTTTTTCTTAACTTTTTTTCAAACCTGTTGTTCTCTTTGTGGTTTGGACAGATCTTCTGTTGCTCTTTAGTGACTGATTATGCAGCATTATGAAGATTTATGCTGATATATCAGAAAATCATGCAGGTGCTTCTCCAGGGGATGCAGTCTATCCTTTCGTACTTGGGTATGAGACTGCTGGGTAATCTGACATGATAATAGTCTTGCTCTGTAGCGCCTCTGCTGGCCCCTTGTGTTTGATTTGATTTGTTGGGCAGATGCACTTCAGTTTCAGGTTCGCCTCCTCTAAGGATGAATGAAAAAATCCAGCACACTCTGCTTCCCCTCATTTACTTAAGACTCTTGCTCCTTCCCTAAATTCCCCACATTACACTATAAGCAAGGTCATCTCAGTCTCTTTTGCTGCTTTGGATCAGCTGACATTCCTATCTAATTAGTAGTCCTAATTGATTTAGTTGGATGTAGCATTTTAATGCCAGGTTGGACTTGTGGAGTAGGTGACCCAATTAACCTTTACATTTACAGCAGTTGGCGCACACTCATAGCCAGAGCAATTTTGAGCCAACTTTTATCATTGAGCCAATCAGTTGGGCGTTAAGGGATTTCCACAAGGGCCCAGCGACAGAGGCAGTTGGTGGGAGTGGAAAGCGCTATCATCACACAGCAGTTTGATCCCCGACTCTGTTTGGAGTTTACATGTTCTCTCTGTGAAAATGTCGTAGGATTACTCTGTGTACTCTAAGTTCCTCCACACAAGGATACAGTATGTGTTAATTCGTCACACTAAACTGCCCCAATGTGAGTGTTTTGTATTAGTATTGTTATAATCATGTTGTTTTTATGAATAATTATTGATGTTCATGTAATATTAAATAAATAAACAAAAAGGTAGTATTTTTATTTATTATACCACTATATCTCTTTGCACTTAGGCACTAATGCAATTGATTTTAAGTACAATATAATACAGATATCTGAGCTCTGGGAATTGATCAATATCTTGACATTTAAGTGGGCATATCCAGGCCTAATAGGGAGCTCATCCTCCTCTAGGTAAGAGCTCATTGGAGTTGAAATATCATCTCAGCTTCTGTGATGTGACCAATCAGAACACGGGGTGTGGTTTGAATTTAGAAAAACTTTGAATGTCGCAACAAATGCTCATTGCTTTGAAAGCAAGCAGCTCAGTTATCCCTCAAATGCATGAGAAAGCTGCTAAATAAAGAGGTAAGTGCAACAGCAAAGTGCTCCCATGGTGCTGTTCGCTTTCGAAGCAGTGTTTTTCACTGCATCCAGAGTTATTATAACCATGCTCTTCTGATCTTCTGATGTGTCTCCTCATGGAACCAATCATGTGTTATACTACCCTCAGAAGCTACTGTATATCAGTAAATAAAAGTCCAACTGAGTGACTGAGGCTGGACAGCTAGATGAAGATTTTTAAGATTCCTTGACTAGAAAAATGTAACGATATTGAGCAGATGTTCAGTATAACATGTTGTGAATAAGGATCTTGAGATAATACATGTTAAGCTTATAGTCACTAAGGCAGACCATGGATAGGTAAATTACCTCAGTGAGATATTGGGAGATTGGGATTGGGAAATAAAAAAAAATAATCAGAAAACGTTGGGATGGTATGAAAAAAACCCTTACATTTACTCTTCTGTTTCATTGCAGACAGTATGAACACCAGATATTTCATATTTTATTTAGTCAACTTAATTTAATTTCATCATGCAGCATGTTCCAAAAACAAAAGTTGGAATGCAGCAATTTAGAGTTAATTATTGAATAAAAAAAACTATATAGTGATTTCAAACAGGTGATTGTAATCATGATTTGGTACAAAGTCAGTGTCCAGAAAAGCCTGGAGTTTTAAGTAGATGTAACTGGTATGAGCTTGGCATACTTGGGTACTGGGGAGAGCTATAGTGCATTAGGCCTTAGCAGCCATGAGGCAGGGACAGACAGTAAAGCTGGCAGCCCCCCCTGTTAAACAGGCATTAGGACCCTGCTGTATAATTAGGGTTGTAGGCCAAGGTGGCCTAGCTGCATCCTTTATTAAGCACACCTGTGGATTATTGTCCTCATATCTTGTGCATGTGTGACAAGCACATTCTTTGTCGAAAGGCTTGTTTGTCTGCTGGGAAATGCCGGTTCAAACTGGTCCTGATTGTTTGTCTGTCTATCTTGATCATCAAGGCATTTGAAGCCCGAGCTAATAGGTGAACACTGCATGATCTGCACTTCTCAGATTTTAGTGTGGTGCGGTTTCTTTGTTGGCATGGGCTGATTTAGTTTTGTTTTAGTTGGTTGAGGCCCATTAAAGGCCTCTGACATTTGCTGCTGCCTGGTAAATCTGAAAGGGACTACAGTAAGTAGTTTTTCAGATAATGGTTTTATTATGGTAAATAAATTTCTAGTTTATAATTTAGATTATTTTAGCATAGGTGACCATTATAGGCCTCGTGACTAGTGGTGTTTTAATGTGCATTCTTAATTGCTTCAGTTCACTATGTAACTGGGATGCTGGATGTCTGCATGGAACGTCTGCTGCTAGTGGAAGGGCAGTTAACTAAACAGGTGTGATATGTACTGAATTATGATTAGCAGTCATGCAGTTTGGTATTATGAAGGTTTTAATGATTTCCTCCTTTCAATAGGAGTGTTTAGCAAAACACTAGCCTAATTTTGCTTTATTTGTTATGCCTTTCCTGTGTACTGAAGCTTGTTTTACTAGGTTTGTCTATATTTATTCATTTGTATTAAAGATCCTGTTAATTTTGGGCCTGCTATAATAGTTTGAGTTGAATAACTGTCCATGCTGTTAAAAAACTGTAAACGCTGTAATCTGTTCCTCTTTCTGCGCTGGTTGAGGCCCATTAAATATACATATAGTAGTGTTTGGGTTTTGAATTGGTGTGCATAACTTTTGTCTTTATCCAAGTTGTGAATTGCATTTGCTGTATCATCTGCTGGTGCGTATTTTCGCTTTTAGAAATATATGGATGGACATTGTTTACACTTTTGGGCCATAATAGTCTGTTAAAGATTTTAAAACTCTGTGATTACAGTTGACTTATTCACGGTTTAATTCCTTCTTAAATTCCTCCCTGAACTGAATACCTGTGATTTTTGAGCTCGTCTATCAAAACTGCCATTCATCCATAGTTGATATAACTTCATGGTCAAGGTATACATTTGGCAAACCTTTATCAAGGACTGCAATTTTGTATTCAGAAATTCTGCACAAAACTTAAAACTGTTCAAAAAGGAAGCCCCATGTTAACCATGTCCAGAGTTTTCTGAACTTGGAGGCATCTAAGCTGAACCATTACACAGTGGAATTCCATATTGTCAAATGAATCAATATTCTAGATGTTTTATTTGTTGTTGTTTTTTTTTTAATTGGATGCTGTGTGTAATGGACCAAAGACAAGGAGCATGGGGTCCAAAAGCCAGACTCTGCCATGATATGGAGATACCGTTAATGTAATGTCGGTGCCCTTGGTAAAGGTCATTTACACTTCTGTGATGGCAGCATTAATGTAAAAAGTACACTTAGATTTTAGAGCAACATTTGCTGAGTTCAATAGGTAATCTTTTCCAGGGACATCCATGAATTTTTCAACAAGACGTCAGTTAATGCAAATCATAAAAGTTAAAACTGAAATATTCAAATCCCTGTCAGTCTTTCTTTGAGGAACATTGTTTTCAAACATTGTCATAACTTTCTCCTATACATGTTGATAAACTGGAAATCTTCCCATCTTTGCTCATAGCAGCTCAACCACTAACTAGAAAATTTGATCATATCACTCCTGTTCTGTCATCACTACACTGGTTACCAGTTAAACTTCACATTTATTATAAAATACTTTTTGTAACATATAAAGCTCTTATATAAAGCCACAGTTTTGGTTAGATCTAGACTGGGCCGCATGGCTCAGGTTGACTTTTGCCTCTTGGCTGTGTTAACTTCTGGTATGTCCCCTTCTAGCTGTGCTGCTATAGTTAATGCTGCCGGAGTTTCATGCTGCACCAGGCATCAGTGGTTAAGACTGTGCTCCTAACCCGTAAGTAACTACATTTTCTCTTATCATATCACAGGTCTTTACAACAAATTATGCAAAAGGGCTTGGTTAATGAGAAACATTTTCAGTTAGCACAATGCTAAAACAAGTTGGTTTATATTTGAAGTCATTAATAATGATGTCAAACAGCTTGTTGATAGAGTGCATGATATGTGACAGATTCAGTTCTGTGCAATATGGTTTAAAGGAAAATCAATAGAAACAGCAAGGTGTAATTGATGTGTGTGCGCTTGACATAATCTAAGGTTTTTTGCCATTACAATCACACAGGCAGCTCTTGAGGCTCAGAGTCAAGAAGCAGCTTTTTAAACAAAAGTTCCTGAACTCCTGGATGGACTAACATCCCATTTAGGAACCACGGTAGCCTGTGTCAATTGAGTTCCAGGATGGGCTCTGAACTTCCTTCACCCCTCTTGTTTGTGTGTATGCATGTGCACCAATAGGGACCAAGTGTCACCACAAGGATTGAAATATCTGACATTGTTGACACTGTGGTGACATTTTATGGTTTCTACAATGGTAACATACTATTTGCTTTAGGTTACTGTGGTGAAGATGTAGATTTAGCATTATTTAGGTACAGTAATTATGTCAGTGGGCAGTCCCTACAAAGATGGTGAGACAGTGTGTACATGTGTGTGTGCCTGAGAGAGACTAAGAAAAAGAAGACACCTGGTAACTGTGCCTGTTCCCATCAGTAGAAAAATGTCACTTTTTCCACTGACAATATGTCACTAAAATCAGTTCCAGTGCCAACAGACTACTGGAATGCAACCACGAACCAGAGACTCATTTTCCAGGATTTCTGAAATAACATTGAAGCAGTTTTATTTACTACAATTATTTTTTTTATTCTGTAAGCATAGCAAGGAGTTTTAAAAATTATTATTAAAAATAATAGCATAATTAAATACTGCAATGGGTATTCAGGGCTCTGAGGAAGTAGACATTTAGTGAGATGTACACTTAACTAACCAGGAACTACACTACCGAAGTTAAAAAAAAACCTTAGTGTCTACATACTCCAAATAAATTGTCACCAACAATAAAACATTTCTCACCATGCTTAGTGATGTGCCTGATGATATTGCTGTGCTGTTTGTAGACACTAAAATATGGTGTAAAAGGTCCTAAAGCCCTTGTCTGTGATTATTTGAGTATGTACTATATATAAACTCCAGGATCTGATAATGTCTGGCTCTTAAATAACTGGTTTAGAAAATGATTTGGTTGCATTATTAGCTAACCAAGGTACTGGACCATGGACCAGACAGCACAGGGTTTAAATCCCACTTTTGCAACACTTGCACTGTTGTTCCACTGCATCCTCCAGTTAGGTAACACCCCAAGTTCTCATTCAGTAGTTAGACTGCTATAGTCTCTCTAGTTTGGTCATTGAATTCCGTGACCAGGGGACAGTCTAAAACTAAGTGCAGGTTGTATTTACAGGCTTGCTAAAACCCTTGCTCACTTACCATCTGGAGATACTTATTTTATAACAAAAGACAACAACTTGGACAGTGGAGTCTGGTGTAACTGAACTGTTATGGCTGGTGTAACTGTCATTAAAGGACACCATCAAGTTTTCTTCTGCAAAAAGGATTTACACCTGGCACCCACTATTTTTAGGCCAGTGTATGGTCTATCCATCTATCATTGTGAAGTATTGCTGTAACAAGAGAATCCTGAACTGTTGTTGTATTTCTAGTGCCATGATTATGTATTCTAACCATTATCTGTATTGTGACTATTGTTGTGCACTGGATTGGGTGTTTGGTTAGTATTTAATCGATTTCTGACCTGACTTTATTGCTCTCTTTGTCTTCTGATT
This sequence comes from Parotocinclus maculicauda, assembly GCA_034780255.1. Lineage (NCBI taxonomy): Eukaryota > Metazoa > Chordata > Actinopteri > Siluriformes > Loricariidae > Parotocinclus > Parotocinclus maculicauda. Next base: position 8,731 of record JAUZSU010158833.1, read on the forward strand.
GGATTTTTCTGCTGTATAATCTGCACATGGATCATTTGGCCTCACCTCACTTGCTACTGAATGTGTGTGAAAAGCTGAATCTTAGAAATGTATCAATATTTGATATGCTCTCCGTTTGTTCCAGAGGATTAGTTTTATCCCAACGTGTTTTCATTGTGGGTGATTTGGTGGATAGAACAGCAAGAAAGTCCTGGGTTCAATCCCAGATAAAAATTCCTTTTTGTGTGGAGTCTGCATGTCCTCCCCATATCTGTGTGAGTTTACTCCAGGTTCTCCGGTTGTCTCCCACAGTCCAAAGACATGCATGTTAGATGTATTAATTGCTCTAAATTTGTGTGTGTGTGTGTATTATTTATATGTATACATGCATGTGTATATATATGTATGTGTTTTTTTAAGACTAGTCTTGAGATGAACTTGTGGATTTATTTATATATCCTTGTGCGTGTCGCTGAGATGACCACCGATGCCGATAGAGACGTTAAAGAAGCCAAATAAACTACTGATACTTTTGGTATCTACTGGACAGCCTTGTTAAATTTCTGCAGATATACCAAAATGCATCAGTACATCTGGTCTTCAATCAGCATAAATTAACATGATTTATTCTCTTTCGACTGGTACCCCGTAGCTGCTCGCATCGTGTTCTTCTGTATGCAAGTCTTTGGTGATGATAGAGATCACTTGTAGAGATCTGCATAGAATGTAGTTCTTAAGTTCCCAAACTACCCTTGCAGATTTCAATCCTGTCTGTTTATAGAGGTCACTTTTGTGTTCACTGTTTGTATGAAACCTCAGTAGAGTCTGCAGCATCATGGACAAGATCCAATGTTCTCAATGTCTGGGTAATGTTCTGCAAGCAAAAGATTTTAGGCATGTTTATTGGAGGGGCTGCTACCAAGTTGCAAATTTGCATGGGTGGTAGCAAAACGAGTTGCCCAGGTTCGTTGCAGATTCTGTCACAACCTTCAGAAAAAAAATGTAAAGCCTCTGCTTTTCCAAAAGCACTTAATCATTGATGCGAAGATGTAAGGTGTTTTGGCATGCTCTTGCTGCTGAGCTGATCGTTGTACTTTATTGAGTACAAAGTTGTATTGACCAGCACGTGTAAAAGTTGCTGCTTTGATTTTGTAGAACATCTTGCATTAGTATTTCAGTTGCAGTTCTCTTACTCACTCGTTTTTGATCAATTAGTGGATGCTTGCAACACTAGGCTTGTCAGCTTTTATACTGCTATATGCTTGGATTGTTTGCTTCCTCACGTCTGGTGGATGAAATGTAAACACTGCACCGCAGCTGTGATTTCACACCCAAGCGCATTTTGCTCGATGAATTTAGTGGACTTCTTGCCATCTGTTCGGAAAAGGGTAAGCATGGCTTCTTGAGTACTTGTGTTGTGTACTGAATCCTCAGAAAAAAATAGACTGGTAAATCTATCAACCATCAACAAAGTTCCTATTTATAGTTTATCTAGCCTGTTTGGTACTTCCATAAGGAGAAGAAATAAGATATAATGCTCACAAAAAATAGGGGATACTTTAAAATGAAATATCCCCTAATTTTGTGAGCAGTGTACTTGAGTACTCTCAAATATTTCAAAGTGGTAAAATGATTGCACAGACCTCTGATCACGCTCACAGTCAGCATGATCAAGAAGCACTTATTTTATCCAATTTAGAACTCCAAATTGCCAGCTGCAAATATGTGTATGTATTAAGCAAATTAGACAGAAATCCAAAGTCCGTTTAGGATCTTCTTCTCTCTTGTAATATGAACATTTTCAGTACTGCACTCTTTCTGAAAGCAAGTGAGTTCCCAGACTCTGGAAACAAAACAGTTACTACAGCAAACACAATACATTGCTTAAAATATTGGACAATGTTTTAAAATGAATATGAAATGTTTAAAAAAAAAAAAAAAACATTTGATCGTTGAACAAGAACATCAGAAAGGAAAGTTATAGAACAAGGAAAGTTGTTCTATAATGCAAACGAGATGCAAAAACAACTTTTATTTAATTAGTGAAAATGCACTATATAAAAGGCTAAACGTGCTTGAGTATCTGAACTCTTCCTGATCTTGAAAGTACACATCCTGCAATTTCCCAGCCCTTGCAATGCCTCTAACTGTAAAAATGCAATTTCTAAGCTGAAAGCTAAGCTTGGAGATACATAGTACATCTTGAAGCTGGTCAAATCCCTTAATTTGTGTTTATATACACTCGCTTAGCACTTTATTACATACTGAGTAGGACCTACTACCATAGTGCCATCACTGCATTTTGAATTTGAATTTTTAGTAGATTTTCTGCTCACCAAAATTGTACTGTTGTCAAAGTTTGAGTTTACAGACCAATCTGGCCATTCCCTGTTGATCTTTTATTAACTAGGTGTTTCCAACTTTATAACCGATACGTACGGGTTTTTTTTTAATTGACACTCCTTTGAGTAAATTCCAGAATCTGTTGTGCTTTAAAATCTTTAGAATATATAAGTACTTAAACCAGCTTGTGAAGACATAATCGTGTCATGATCAAAATGAATGTGAATGTTACAAGAAGCTGCTTGTACATATCTACATGATTTTATCAAGTGCACTGCTGCCACACATTAGTTGGTTAGATGAGTGCATGAATTGGGTATACAGATGTTATATAAATAGTGTTCAGTGAGTCTAGAGGCTTTTAACTCCTGTAATTATTGACTATATAGTCCTCGTCACTAGCTATGAACAATGTGCTGTGCTTTAAAAAGTGTTCTGAAGGGGTATACGGTGCTCAAACTAACTCAGTCGCAACCTCTACTGCGCAACGTATCAGCAGTTTCACAATCTTTATATTAACTTTTATATTAATCATAATTGTAGCAGAGTGGACAAATAGTTGGTGTTCAATCTACAACAGTCCTGATAAAACTGTTTGGGGGTTCCTGTACCTTTAAGAGCATTCTGTCTTTTTTGTCAAAGAAAATGGCAGTTTATTGTAGCGCTGTGTCCTCTTTTCCCGGGGCCACACAATGAAATGACTTTATTAAGAAAGAAGAGGAGATCTGGAGTGTTTGATGACTTTACCCATTTAAAAGGTCAACGTATAAAACAATATTTAATACGCAATATCATATGAATCACTCTGGGAATTCAGGAGAGCATTTCTTACCCAAATGTGTACAATCCATGTAATGGTTCAGGAGTGTTTTTGATGGTGGGACTGGTCTCCCAAATTTTATTGAAATGTTGCATATTAAATCTTACCTGAGTTTATCCAGTATTGGTTGTTTCCAAATGTGTCCCAAACTTTTTGCTAAGCCCAAATCAAAACTCGTATGCATTCAGGTGCCTTAATTCTAACAATAGTGCTTTCTGATGAACGAAATGAAGAAAGCATGCTTTGAATTTATTTTATTATTGACACTGATAATCTAATCAAACCCAACTTTATAGAGCAAGCTTGTTTATCATTGATTTTTCCATGGATTAGATGAGTCAACCCATATAACTGAACTATTATCTTACGCTTAATCCACACAGGGTCGTGGGCCAGCCGGTGCCCACCTGGCAATTCTGGGCGCAAGGACAGGAACAACCCCAGACAGGGCGCCAATCCATCACAGGGCACACACACAGTCACACTAACTTTGGCGACACCAATTAACCTAACAAGCATGTCTTTGGACTGTGGGAGGCAATCGGTGTACCCGAGTTAACTCATGCAGACACGGGGATGACATGCAGACTCCAGACAGAAGGTACCCAGACCCCTCTACCCTGTTATAGAACCCGGGACCACCTTCCTGTGAAGCAGCGGTGCTACCCATCGAGCTGCCATAACTGAACTATAAGTATTCAAATCCAATTTATCACATACAGTATGGGGTATTTGGGTTTTCTAATCCCTTATTTGCTTTGCTCTGCTAAAATAAATGGTGAAAAATAACAGACATAAATGACATTCTGAATGGCCTTACCCCTTACTACTTATCTCTACCAACGACCATCACATATTTTTGATTCAGTGGTCAATGATGGAACAGGATTAATGTTAAGGAAATGCCTGTGAATCTAATCTTCTTATAATGGGTGGGTAGGAGGATCAGCTTGTCAGGAACTGTTATTCTCTGAAAAACTTCTGGCACAAGATACTGGATAGTAGGATTTAAACTGAATAGTCAAGGCTGATGTACTTTATATTCAAGCTGCAGTCATGTACTGTAGTTTTGTGAGGCTATTTGATGCTGCATGGGAAAATTGTATTTTAAATCCAACAGACAGTATAATCAATATATTGTAACAGCAAAGAAGTGACCTGAATAATGCATGGCCCAGTTCAGTCTGTCAATTAAGAGATGAGCACTTTGCAGGTTATGAAGCTGCTCACTGGGGCACCATTTGTGTGATCTATTGGAATGCAGTAGGGAGCCTCTGTGCAATGGTAGATTCTCAGCCTCCCTACCCCCTCAGTCTCAGAGCCATCTGCTGCTGTGCCGCTCTCTCACTCTTGCCTCTCCATCTCGTCTCCAGTACAAGCGTTAAGTGACGGGCATGCATGCTGTGGAAAGCTGGCATGGTCCTGTACGCTGATCTGCCGGTCCTTCTGCTCTGCTGTGTCGATGCAGGGAGTCTTAAGAAATGGATATGTATAAATATGCACGGAGTGTATTTATAGTTGTAAATTCAGCAGCTCATTTTCCACTTGGCTGTGTAGTCTGCCTAATTTGGTGTTAACTCTAACATAGCCAGGCACGTTCTCGTTCCTGTTTTTCTGTGACCGTGTCATCTTACCGACAAGCAATCTTCCACTGGTGTTTCTATGGCTCAAGTATGTGGAGACTCTTTTGAACAAATGTGGCTATTAGAGCCTTGTCCACTGGTGAATAAGAGAACGAGTACAGCCATATATAATCCCTTTAAAAACAAACAAACTTTTTCAGTAGGATAAGTTGCACTAAAAAGAGAAGGCACATTTAACCTGGGTATGTTATAGAATGACACCTTTTGAAATGGGTTAGTTTAAATCTCACAACAGGTGCCATTAGGCTGCCAAATTACTGGCTATATAATGCCCATTGTAGAGAGACAGTTACTGCTTGTGGTAATCACCCATATGGGACGCTCCAGATACAGATTACAGTACTGTGCAAAAGTCTTAGGCCGCCATTTAAATACAGTCAATTTTGGTTAATAGGACCACCGGTTAATGGGACCAGCCGCTTATTCGGACCAAATCCTAAAGTACCGAAACAAATCCTATTA
>JAUZSU010158844.1:0-13975 GCA_034780255.1 Parotocinclus maculicauda
ATCAAAGCCCACCCTGCCTCGAACCTAGGCTCGACCGGAATCAACCGGGTCTCAGACCTGCCCCGGCCAGAACCAACGACACCGATGCAACACACATCCACAGTTCCTCCGGGAGCTGCATTTTCTAGTAAATTATAGCAATTTTATTGTGATTATGTGATGAATAGGGGTGGAACGATACACTCTGCTCACATTGTGATTTTCCCATGCATCCCTTTTCACTTCTGGAGTGTTAATAATGCAAAACAAAGCGCGTTATCTTGTATACATTTTAAACAGGGGAAAAAAATGTAGAAACAGGAGTTTAAAATTGTACCCAAAATGCTCCGTTGTAGCATCAGCACATTTTAAATAGCTAACTATTTATATCTGTAGATTAGAAATCCAAAACAAAGCTTTTCTTGTATGGAAATTTTAACATCACGTCCTGGTCCCCTGCAACTCAAAGAAATTAGGATTCACACTGACAATAAACTGAGTAACTGTGAGCAGGATGTATGATTAAACTCCCCAATGTTCAAAAATGTTATTGCATTAGATGGTGTAAAGAATTCATAATCCAACCTGATGGTCCAAATCGTCCCATTTTTACATGGTTACATCCCTAGTGATGATTCAGTGATATAAAGGTGTAGGAAAATCTATTAAAACTAACAGCTCTATTCATTTTAAATCTGTAGCCGATGGGTTATTATAAAACAAACTCTCAATATCGGAAAAGGACATCACATGGTTGGTCATCTGGATTACAAAAAGTCCACTATGAAGTAAACCAGATGTAGAAAAACAATAGATCAGCAATTTGTGTCCAGTGATTGCTTTTAAACAGATAATTAGAGTTAAAAAGGAGAAGGACAGCGGACTATCAAAATAATAACGGTCATGCATGGGACTTTTTACAATTTTAGAAAGTAAGTATATTTTGTATTTTCTCAGCGCTAAAATTGTTTTTTAAATTGTTTTGTAAACGTTTTTGTTATACTTTAATGTATTGAAATATGGGTTTTTTTTCTATATGTATCTGATGAATATTAAATATCAATAAAGTTTCTCTTAAAAAAAATTTTTTTTAAAGTAAAGGTGTATGAAATCATTATTGCTTTGTTTGCCTGTACCAGGAAAAATGCGTTTCGTTTTTTCTCTTCATCTTACATTTTGTATGAAGACCTGAAACCATGCAGTGTCACAAAAATGTAAAACATTTCACATCACTGCAAGATAAAAATGTATTATATTATATGATATTATATTTAATACAGTAGATTAGAACAGTGTTAGCATCACGGCTAGCATGGCTCAGCTCACCTGTTATTCCTTGATGTTCACACCGTTGTAATAAACCCACATCGCAGCATTTACTGTTTAATAACCCCAACAATTAAACATTTAACATTATTATTTACAACGCTGTTTATTTTTAGATCACAACGGTCGCGAGTGTTTAGAGCCACATTAGCGCCGGAATTAACTTCTAAAACCGCGTCCGGTTTACTCTTATGTAAATCGAAACAAATACGGATTAAACGCCAGTGTAAAACTGTGATTTAACAAGTTATTAATGTATTGGTGTAGAAAATATATGATTAAATACATTCTAACGAGCTACTGATTCAAAACAGCAACACTCAACCGCCTCCATTGACGTGCTTCCGCTGCAGTGTCCCATTCCGCATCGTACTCTCTACACACTAGCACTAAGTGCACTACTTAGTGCACTACTTAGGGGCTGCTTAGCAGCATCATTTGGACTCTGCAGAAAAATGATGAAGGCGCTAAAAACATTATACAGTATAAATTACTTATTAAAAAAAAATAATAATAAATAAATAAAAAAAAGTGTCCGTACTTAAGTGTTCTACATAGTGAAAAGCGTGTGATTTGGTATGCGAATAAACTGCGGTGAAAAACTGCACCAGAAATAAAATAAGCATATAAAATATAACAAAGAGCAGTCATTTTATTTCTTATTTCATGCTATTTTTATACTACTACTACTACTAATATTATTATTATTATTATTATTATTATTATTAATAATAGTATTATTATTAATAATAAGAAGAAGAATCATCATTTTATTATTATTGTTAATATTATTTATAATATTTTCCATATTAAAATTCTGCTTTTTCCTATCACAGGGCTGGGTAAGACTCTTCTTCCTCAAGCACAGCCAGTGGTGTCTGCACGTGATGCCTGACCTAGTCTGAAGGCATTGCCTGGACTCAAACCAGTTCCCCATAGTAGTGGGTAAGCAAACTACAGTATTAATGTTCAGTGATCTTCAGCAGGTCGTCTTGATCTTACCTACATGCCTAAATGTATTGAGTCGCTGTCATGTGTCCGGCTGATTAGATTAAATATGTATTGGTATTGCATTACATTTATGTTATTTTAGCAGAAGCCCTTATCCAGAGTAACTTACATTTAATACTTACAATCCAAGCAATTGTGGGTTAAGGGTCTTGCTCAGGGACCCAACTGTGGCAGAGGTGGGATTTGAACCCTTGACCTTCTGGTCCGTAGTCCAGTACCTTAACCGCTAGGCTACCACAGTCCCACAACTATTGGCAAACAGATAAACTTAGTAAAGTGTTCATAGGCATGTCCATATAAAGTATTTAATACGATGTAATACGACAGAGATTGTACGTATAATGGAAAAAGTCACATAATGGCACCACCAATTGCTGCAGCTGGGATTAAGTGTCGCAACAGGGCAAAAAAAACATGGAAATGCATACCCTGACATAAAAGAAAAAATCCTGAGAGAAAGAGAAGCATGAAATTAAATGCAGACCTCAGTGAGTGTGAAATATGCAAGTGAAATAAGAAAAAGGAAAAGAGAGCACACACAAAGCCACGTGTTCCGTCTCTCTCCCAGTTTGCACTTTGCAGGCAAATCTGGAAAAACCTGATTTTTTTTTTTAAAGAACCGTTATTATGCAGGTTCAGTTCCACACATTACAGATGACTAAATATGCAGGACAATGAGGGGAAACTCATCCACTAGTAAAACCTGTTCTGGTGGGCCCCACCATTAGACAAGTCCTTTTTAGGAATTTAACAGCAGCACTAAATGTTTGGCAGATTTTGGTTCTTTGTTTGGGAGGTGATGTTTAATGCAGCATTTTGGTCATATTTATCTTCCTGTTAGCAAAAATGGGTTGAAAAAATATTGGTTCATAATAATCAATCATCAATAACTATATTCTTTCCAGAAATACTATCATGACATTATATATATTTATGACATCATTGTATTATATTTCATGGCATTTTATATATCCAACAGTGAAACATGGTGGTGGCAGCATCATGCTATGGGGTGTCAGAAGGGAAATGCTACTAAATACTGAGCAAAGCGTCCGAATACTTATGACCATGTGATATTTCAGTTTTTCTTTTTTTAGTAAATTAACAAAAAATTCTACGTTTTTTTTTCTGTCTAGATGGGATGCTGAGTGTACATTAATGAGAAATAAAATGAACTTTATATAAGAAAATGGCTGCAATGAAAGAGTGATATATTTAAAGGGGTCTGAATACTTTAAGGATAATAATCTTAGCCACTGGTGTATATGCAAACAGATGCCTGTATGAACATAACATGATGCATACCTGTATTGGAAAAGCAAAGGGGTGAAGATGTTAAAAGAGAGAGACTAGCTAAGAGGGAGTGACAAATAAACCTAAACACGCCGCTTTCGGTTTGTTTTTTTGCCTCCACTTTAAAGGAATTAACACGGCCTGAGCATGCAATGCTCATGCATATCAATTAATCACTTGCAAAAAAGAATTAACCTTTTTATCCAGACATTGGGTTGATTTATGAAACTCAGACGCTCTCCCTGTATCTGCTTCTTTTCTAGATTTGGAATGATATTGATCAAACCGCTTTTCTTTCCACTGGATAAAACAGAATGGGGTTAATTACTTGGCTTCTCATAGCTTTTTTTGTTTTGGTTACATTACTTGGCCTCACTGAAGATCGTAAAGCATTTCTCCTTAGTTCGCACCTCTCTCCCTTTTTTTTCCATCTGTTGAAAAGGCGGCCAGACTAGGTGGCTGGTTGCCATAGCAGTGGTCTAATTGCAGAGACACTCAAGGCACAGTGCATTGTGGGTAACCTTGTAAATCAGAAGAACTTTGACAGGCCTTTTAATTTTTTTTTGTCCCCAGCTCACTGTCCCTCTTGCATTTCATCTTGGCTCAGCTCAAATCTACAGCTTTTATCTTCTATACCAAGCCTGCTTTTTCTCCTTTACCCTTTTTCCCCTCTACTTGTAATTGACCATGTCATTTTTCCTTGCTAATTGCCCCTAAATGGAGGAATCAGTATTGCAATTTGTCTGTTCTTAAAATGACACCTCCACATCTAATCGGTGGCTGGAAGAGTGCCTAATGCACGCTCTAGAGCACTTTCACTCCGCGTCAAACATGTTCTGTGATTTGAGGAGATGCTGAACAGTACAGCCCCTTGCACTCGCAAATTACGGTAATTACTGGGTTACCTTTACGGTAATGTCCGGGTATTGCATCATTCACACTATCAGCCTTTAAACAGTAAATTGTCTGGCTGCGACCTTTCGAGCGCTGCAATAAAATAAAATAGACACAATGTGGTTTAACAATTCCAACGTATAATGGATTTGATTAAATTTACATAAAACACGTCAGCTTGTTTATCAACCGAGTCGCTTTCTGCTTGGTGTTGCATTTTTTTTATTTATTTGCAAGTAATCAACATGCAAATGGCCACATTACAGGTCAGACTTTCATTTAATGAAGAATAATGTCCAGTGATCTACATCAGCAGTTCCTTTTATAGACGTTCATGATGTTCTTTCTTTTTAGGAGTCTTGTATTTGGACTGCACAGAGCCAATTTAGCCACATAAATGACCTTTACACTTACTAGGCAAATACACGCCAAGATTTAAATCCTATAATGTATCCCCCATATGTCAATAAGCCCATAAAACTGGACCACTTTACAGTTTTTACTTTAAATGACATTTAAAGAAGGTTGCTACTTCAAACCTCAGGATTTAACATAATTATTTATTTATTATATTTCATTATTACACAATTCCATAAACTAAGAGGAAACTGGTGAGTGATACCAGTCAATAGTACTTATGAAATTGAAACAGCTTGCATTTTCCAAATAAATAATAAAAAAAATCAACAAACAAAAAAAATAAATAAATAAAAGGTATGAGCCATTAACTGAATTGACGTTGACCAGACATCATCATGTTAAGTGGAAAGTTACCATCTACACATTATGCGAAGCCTAAACTGTTACACATATTATACACATACACAAGTCCTGCATGTATAGCTGAAAGAAATTTTTTTTTTTTTTAAGTTCCTGTTTATGCACATAGTTAATGCAGAGTGAATAAATATTCATGAAAATGTATGAAATGAAATGTATGAAAGTAATCAAAAAGATATTGAAATATTCCCTATTTTTTGTGTGCATTTTATACTTTACATCTGCAACATCCACAGTACAAATGCGATTATACAAAATGCACAAAAGGATCTCGTGAATACAGGATCTAAGATACTCCTGTTTTCATTTCCCTGTTTTGCTCAACTAAACTACTCACAAAAATTAGGGGATATAATACATTTTTGTAAGCGGTATATTAGGCACACCAACTTAATCTTAATGTCTTTTGTGAAACCGAGCCATTCAAATGTTTTATTCTTTAGGGAAAAAAACAACATGCAAAAGTAACAACACAATGGCACAAGAGTTAGAACAAAAGCTTAATAAGCATCTTGCTGATGGCTATAGATGATCACTCCATATTAATATCAGCCCCTCTATAAGCTTGCCCCATTGGTTGTTTCTCTGTTTTCTGCCTTTCTTCACCCTCAGCACATGGAGGCATGCTCAAATTCCATGGCATAACTGTAAAGCCAAATGATTATGCCTTCAGCAAATATGAATTATTTTTTACGCTTGCATGCCGAAAACAGAATCAAATATGAAATGATAGACTTTGTGGGCAATGCTCTTGACCTCTACACTGTTCGCCGGCACGTTATACTACTTCATGTAATAATATTCTCTCTCCTCTCGAGAGCGGCATAGTTAAATCCTCTGCCATAACCCAGGAGGGATTTACATAAAAATAAGCACACAAATCCACCATGACACTGAGCTGGCTAGTTATTATGCTTGTCCTTGATTATGTGTCTATTAGAAATAGTTTAGGCCTTTTTATTAGGCAGAAAACTTTAATGGAGAGGGGCAACATGTCTAGATGTCATGTACGTTATATTTCACAATATGTTTAAACGTTTATTGATTCACTTTAGAACCTGAAATGCTTGACTGTACCGCTGAAGAGATTTCACCAAACAAAACATTGTCTATAATGATTTTCATACTGTTCTGTTAATTCATCCTACAAGCCATACCAGATAAAAGGGTGGTCTTGGTGTGTGTACATGAAGTCTTCCCATATAAATACAGAATTTGTAAGCCCAGAGGCTTTGGGAAGAACCATTGGCTGAACTGTTCCTTAATGGTGACATATGGATGGTCGACTGGAATTTGAAGTTAGCATTTATCATATGAAACTTATGTCAGAGTTGCCTTTAGGGAGAAACCCGTTTTACCAAAGGGTAAATTACTGTCTGGCGGTTCAGACTGGGTGAAACCTGATTATGAGAAGATGAAATCCAGAAAATGAGAGAACACCGAACTGTATGAACATTTGGGCTTTCTATGTGCTATCCAAAACCGGGCCCTTTGGCCAGTCACTCAATTTCAGTAGTCCAGTTCAAATTGCAACACTATTCCATTATTGCTCTGGTCAGACAGCGGCAATTTGCAAGAACAGCATTAGTGTCACAGTCATGGTTTTTCAGGGGGAGGGTACAGGGGCAGTTATTTTAACCTCAGACTGACTGATGAACTGAAGTGATGAACAGAATGGCTAAATAATAGCACGATAGGCAAATAATAAACATCTGGATACAAACTGAGAAACTCAAAACTAAGAGATTGCAGATACAACACAATGCTAAACACAGACAATGCAAACAGTGACAAACCATGCTAATATACAGAGCCATGAACAGGAATTGTAACTAGACATAGAAACCTACAATACATGAAAATAGATAATACCAAGATCACACTAACCAGGTGAAGAGTTTAAACAAACAAAGCTACAATGCTAAACACACAGATAGTGCTAACACTGATACACTATACAAATACAGAGCTACAATGCTAAACACAAACAGTACTAACACAACAAGTTACAATGCTAAACACAGACACACAATACTAATACAAATAAACCTACAATGCTAAACACAGAAACAAAATACTAATACAAAATCATCTACAATGCTGAACACAGACACACAGTACCAATGCAAACAGAGCTACAATTTTAAACACACAGACAATGCTAACACTGATACACATTACTAATACAAACAGAGCTACGATGCTAAACACAGACAGTACAAAACGCTGACACAAAATGCTAATACAAACAGTGCTACAAGACAAACCGTATAAGACATGGAAATAAATAAGAAACCATAACAAGATCACACTAACCACATAAGAAGCAGGAATGCAACCAGGATCCAGAATACTCAGAGTCATGAACAGGTCAAACAAGGAGGTGCATAGAAGGGGAGTATTTATAGAGAGGGTGGAGCAGGCTGTAATTGCTTAGCCTGCTGTGGAATTAGAAAGGTGTCAGAGTTAGCCATGCTGTAATTGCTCAGTCTGCTGTGGAAGGAGAAAAGGGTCAGAGGAGAACTATCTGTGCAGTAATTACTCAGCCTGCTGTGGAAAGAAAAAAGGGTCAGAGGAGATCTATACATGTTGTAATTGCTCAGCCTGCTGTGGAAGGAGAAAAGGGTCAGAGGAGAGCTATATATGTTATAATTGCTTAGCCTTCTGTGAAAGGCGAAAAGGGTTAGAGGAGAGCTATACACGTTGCAATTGCTCAGCCTGCTGTGGAAGGAGTAAAGGGTCAGAGCAGAGCTATCCATGCTGATGCAGCTCATATCATCATTATAACCACAGTGCCTCAAGGCTAGGGTTGGGCATCACACAGTCACATTTCCTGTGACTGAAGAATAGGAGGCCTGATGCCCCTTCCAAGGTATTTGCCTGCATGCCTTAATTTCCAGGACTGGGTACACACTGTCACACCTTAACTAGGATAAAACATGAATAAAATGATAAATAAATAAATAAAAAGAGCGGGTGGGCTGCAAATATTACACGAAGAGCATAACGCACAGTGCAGGAAAACATGAAATGTGTTTACCATAAGAGTAAAACTGAACAAAAATGTAGTTTGTTTTGTTCACTTTAGCAGCTACTTAAAGTTGCTGCTAATGGGGTTTTTAGTATTCAGTTACAAATAGGTTTGTATAATTTCTCATTGTGAACTATGAATTATCCCTTTGAGGACCAAGGGGCATGCAAATTTAGTAGTCTTGTGTTACTAGTTATTGCAGAATGTGTTTATTATGGCATATAGCCCATACTGTAGTATGGTACGTCACATTTTATTAAGTATTTATTAAGTACACTGCACAGAGAAAAAAAGTCACAGACAAAGTTTGTTGTGAGATATTCAAATATTGATCCATACCTTATTTTCTCCAATTATTCTTATCCAAGGAACTTTTGTGGTCAGCCTGATAGTACAGTAAGATTGCAGCTCAGCCATTTTATAGTCAAGATAGTCAAGGTCATTGTACTAATGTATATAAATAATAGTATGCATGATTGTACAATGCTGTCAACCTCTTAATTTCCTTATCATTTGTTATCAGTTTATATCCACCAAGTAAGTCTCTCATATTACACGACAACCTTCAACCCAGCATGTTGAAGAATAGCATATCTTTCATTTAATTGCTTCCGTTCAGTCATGTGAGGCCAGACACCACCTTTTTCCAAGCTCATGCTTCATAATTGGGCATTGTAAGTAGACAACAACTGCAACCTTCTGTACAAATGAGTTCACAGAATCACAGAACTGGAAAAGAAAGTGTCAATTTAGGTTGATAGTGGACACCCATTCCCATAGAATTGGGCCAATTATGGTTTCTTGGACATGCCACCACAGATAAAAATGTCTTTTTTTCCCTTCAGTTGCACCAATCTATGATAGTATATGTTTTATTATTGCCTACAGTTCCCTTAGTGTTCATACACAGCACAAAGATACAATCAATAACAAGAATTAAGTGCGAGATGGCAGATGAATGCTGAATGGGAAAGGATGATTTGGTATTACAAAATCAAGTAGCTATAAATTCATTACCTGACACCCGTAACAGTGCAGCCTCTGGTGCAGAAGTTCAAAGTTTTAGTAAACACAAAGTTTATTAAAGTCATGTAGCATCAGTGTATTTTTAACCTGGACTTAAACATTGTTAGAGTAGAGGACAGCCTTACATCTTCAGGGAGACTATTCCAGATTTTAGCTCCATAAAACTGAAACGCTGCTTTAGTCCTGACTTTGGGCACCAGTAGAAGGCCTCTGCCTGATGTTCTCAGGGTCCGAGATGGTTCTTATGGGACCAACATATCAGAAATGTACTTCGGTGCTAAACCATGAAGAAACTTATACACAAGTATAGCTGTCAAAGTCTATTTATTGCAATAACTTGGCTATTTAGACAATACCAGTAACCCTAAGGTATCTCACGTAGCATTGTTAAGTGCAGTGTTTGGACATTGAATGATGAATGCAGAATGTACTGATTTTTGAAGCACAGGACCCCTGCAAATGCAGAAACATCACAAATAACCACCAAGGCCATGACCAAAGAGTGTGGCATCCAGTTCTCAGTTGTTTAGTGCATTGAAACATTTTACAAAAAGTAATGTAGTCTTTTTTTTTTTACAAAATTGGAGCCAGGGACTGTGGTAGCCTAGTGGTTAAGGTACTGGACTCTGGACCTTATGGTCCAAGGTTCAAATCCCACCGCTGCCAAGCTGCCAGAAGGCCCTTATCCCACCATTGCTTGTAAGACTGTATCAGCTGTAAGTCGCTCTGGATAAGGATGTCTGCTAAATGTAAATGTAAAATGTTAAAACCGCGTCAATGACACCTGCGAATGCTGAGAGATGCACAGGCTGTACATGCTAACACACACGCATCTCTATAGTGACGGAAATTCCCCCTGCAGCGTGTTTGTTTGCATTATCTGTTCCAGCAACACTGATTTTGACAAATGCGTCCAGGGACAACCCCAAGCTCTGCGATTCTAGTGCTCAGGAAATGTCTCTCTTCATTACACCTCTTTTACACACACATCCAGAGACGCGCTGTGTGTATATGTGTACACGTTCATGTGATGCACCCAGATGGCCCTGCTTGCTCTCGCTGTATTGGGGACAGATGAGTGCAAAAGACTCAGCGGGAGGCTGTTATACTGCCCCTGGCTGACTCATTTAGTGATATACCACTTCACAACCTTAGCAACGTCCAAACTTGACCAAGCTCCCTTACCAGCCAGCAGTACATGGCCTGCAGAAACACAATCATGATAAACAACATATTTTTGACGTACAAGCTTGAGAAAAAGGTGTACAGAGAGCATTCTCTGTTCACTCTACCTGATCATTTACTTTCCTTTATTTCTAACACTGCTATCAGCTCTGTTCTCCTGACTTGCTCCATGCTAAGATAGTTCGCACAGATTTTTTTCCTTTCCTTTCATCTCTCCTCACTCCTCACTCTCTCTGGTTCAGCTTGTTGTTTAGCTGCACCAGGGAAATGAATACTGTCCAGGTGTAGGAGGATGATCAAATATATTTGTATAAATGATATTATTGGAGTTCTTTAATGTAAAATTACTAATAACCACTTAACCACTTACCCACGCCCTGTTCATACCTAGTTAATCCAAAACAGGGTCTTTACCTGGGCCAGGAATTAACGTTATTATACGTTATTAAGTACACCTTTCTAGTACCAGGCTTTGCCTTTGTGGAATAGATTTAACTATGTGCTGGACCCACACACTGACATGAAGGCATCGCATAGCTGCTGTAAATTTGTCTGCCGCACGGTCGTGATGTAAATCTCTCGTTCCACCACGTTGACCAAAAGGCTCTATTGAATTGAGATCAGGTGACGGTGAAGGCCACTGTCATGTTTAACAAACCAGTTTGAGATGTCTTAGCCCACTGGAAGTAGCAATTAGAAGATGGTACACTGGGGCTATAAAGAAATGAACATGGTTAGCAGCAATACTCAGGTAGGCTGTGGCATGTAAACGATGCTCAGTTATTATTAAGGGGCACGAAGTGTGCCAAGAAAATAAGTTGAGGATAGCCGACACCATTATATCATCACCACCATCCTGAACCGTTGATACGAGGTAGGATGAATCATTGCTTTTTATGTTGTTTTACCTCAAATTCTGACCCTACCATCTCAACGTTACAGCAGAAATCGAGACTCATCAAACCAGTCAACAATTTTCCAATCTTCCTGCTGTCCAATTTTGCCCCTGTGAGTTGCCTTAGTTGTCTGTTCTAAGATGACAAGAGTTACACTTACTGTGTTCTTTTACAGCTGTATCCCATGTGCTTTAAGGTTAAATCAGTAGTTCAGAGATGCTCTACTGCATAGATTAGTTGTAATGATTGGTTGCTTGAGTTACTGTTACCTTTTTATCAGCTTTATCAGTCTGGCCATTCTCCTTTGGAAAAATGCCCAGAGAACTGAAGCTCACTGAATGTTTTCTCTTTTTTAATCCCTGGAGAGGGATGTAAGTGGAAATTCCAGTAGGTCAACAGTTTTAGAAATACACAAACAAGCCCCTCTTGCACCAACAACCATGCCACATTTAAAGTAAATCACCTTTCATCCTTGTTCTGATGCTCAGTTTAACCTTCAGCAGTTGCCTTGACCATGTTTAAATGCACCGAGTTCCTAAAATGTGATTGGCTGCTTAGTTGAGCAGGTGCACCTAACAAAGTGGCCAGTGCATGTATAATAAACTCAGACAATGGAATTATAGGAATGCCATCACCTCTTGCTTACTAAATTTTGCAATGGCTTTTTTGCACTTCATCAACATCTGGACTAAAAGTCTCCTAATTATACATTTACAGCATTTAGCAGACACCCTTATCCAGAGCGACTTACTACTCATACAGTCTTACAATTCAAGCAATGGTGGGTTAAGGGCCTTGCTTAAGGACCCAAATGTGGCAGCCTGGCAGACGTGGGATTTGAACCCTGGACCACAATGTCCACATTCCAGTGCCTTAACTTCTAGGCCACCACAGTACCGCTCATATCTCATACCAGCTCATGTAGTGAATCATCCTTTGTTTATCTGTTTGCATCAGGTGGTGGATCTCTACTGGGGAGTCGACCCAGAAGAGTGGGACAGTCCAGAACTACAGAGACTGCGGATGAAGCTTCTGGAAGAATGCCTCAAAACATCTGCAGGTCCATGCTTTGTTGTGGGTATATATGCCTTACTATCAACACTTAGCTGTATTATATGAACACATTTGCTTTAAGTCTGTTGACTAATTAATCACTGTTTTTTTTGTCATGACGTCCTGATGGTGCCAATAAACCCAATAAATTTTTACTCAAGGAAATTTAGCCACTTGGAAAGTATATATTCTTTATGTCAATTAAACGGCTTTACCTTTATAGTGATATTAAGCTTATTAACCACAATTGAACACTTAAAAAAAAAATCTATTTAACCTGTTCTGTTAAGGTATATGAGGCCGAGATCACTAAAAGGAAAATGAAATCTCACATGACTACAGATGTTTATGATATTCTTTTAGCCACCGAGGTGTCAGCGCTGCATTACAAGTGCACAATTAATGGATGCTAATCAAAATCTCCGCAATTGCCTCGTTCTGTTAGCGACGCGCCTGTTGCATTGTAATGAGGAATGCGTGGTTTATTAAGGAGGCTGTTCAGCAAGTGAGCAGATTAATGGCAGGCAGATTCGGAACTGTCTCAGATGTCCCGTGAACATCTGGACAATTCCCAGGTGATGTTGAGCCTAATCGACTGTTGGAATCCCTTTATTGTACATGCAGTGACACATAATAATCAACATTGTTTTGAACATCTGTAATCAAACTGTGGCTGAGAAAAAGGAGGCTTTCATAAATAACAGCCCTTCTCCGGCGTGTGCGTGGGTGTGTGCGGCTCGGATGACTGTCAGGTCTAGTGGAGATGAGAGATCAGTGCACAGGTGTGGGTGAGATTGATGTTAAATGATTAAAATGTAAATGAGTGATGTGGGTGAGAGGAAGGAGGATAATTGGAGTCAAAGAGTGAGATGGAAGGTGAGGCTTAAAGAGCGAGACAGAGCAGGGAATACCTAACACACACACACACACATAAACCACACAAATTCCCTTACTCTGTCTCCCTCTATTTGTCTTTCTTATCTTTCATTTTGCTGTCGTCTCTTTCATAACCCTCACTGGTACACTCAAGCATCCCTCTTCTAATTTAACCTGGAATTCTCATTTTCTTTCCCTTTTTTCTCTTTCTTGCTGTTTTCTGTCATCTGTCTTTCCTTGGCACTTACATCTAATTCCAGAGCCCCTGGCTCTCCCCCATGCTGTCACTCTCTCCGCTCGCACATCCCCTCATGTCCTTCGTAAATCCCCAGTTCCTTTTGCCCTCTCTTAATCCCCCTTTTTCATGCTCCCTCACTTAGCTTTATGAAATATGTAATCTTCTTGCATGTAGGACAGAGTATGCTCAAACTCATTTATTTCTCTCCCTGTGTGCATTAAATTAGGGCCAAGGTTTTATTTAAGCAGATGCATGTAATTTTGGCTACTTAAATGGTAATTTTCTTAAAACACATATACAAAGCAGATTCCAAAAAAGTTGGGACACTAAACAAATTGTGAATAAAAACTGAATGCAATTATGTGGAGATGGCAAATGTCAATATTT
>JAUZSU010158855.1:0-10681 GCA_034780255.1 Parotocinclus maculicauda
TCTTGTAACATTTTTTGGTTTCCCTGATCAATAGCAAACTAAACACAATATTTAACTGCACTTATTATTAAACGTTGAAGCAATGACATTATTTTGTTTGAAAGAACAATTGCACTTACAGTTGGAAATAAGACTTTGATCCATGTTTTGTAAAATCTATATTTATACCATGAGGGTATTCTATGAGTTAGATTCTAGACATTTTTTACAGCTTTTAGCTTTTAAATATTAAGGTAATCTGGCTTCAGCTTGCTCTTATTTTTGTGCACTCATACATGAAATTAGATCAGTATCTGCCAATCCAGCACACTGGGTTTGGGATATGAACTAAGCGGAACAAGCAAGTTTCATTTCTGAAAACTTCTAATGTGCCTGAAGAGGTACAAATGAGAAAACCAATTAAACAAATAAATTAACAAACCAACAAACAAACTCTACCATACTTTCTCTAAGAAAATATTAATTTTGTTCACGCTTAATATGTCTGTATGTGATACCTCTTTATACATTCATTTTCTGACATCATGGTTTGGTAAGATCTTATCTCGCCTCCTGAAATAAATTAGAGTCAAACCCTGTATTTTCAAACCTAAATCATTCTGAGAAACATGTCCAATAATTAATTTCTTTCATTACTGGAATCCAATATTCATTATTTTCTACAGGAAATCCTCTTCTCACATGCCACCAATAATGTCAGCATCATATAGAGGTAGAGGAGACTTCCATGCTCGCTTTGTCTTTCACACGTGTGCCTGTGATGCCCAAATATGCACACCTTGTCTTTTTGGGTGCCATGTGTGCGCTCATGTGTTGGCCGGGTTGCTGATGATAAGCCAGCCACATGCTTTAGGTTCTGTGATGTGTCACTCCCGGAAAAGATTGCTTCCTGTTCCTCCTGTCCCCGAGTCACCCGAGCCCCTGCAATTGGGCCGTGCTCAGGCCCCGGTGTGAAATCGGTGGATAAAACCCACTCGAGCACTTCTGGTGTATGCCACTTTTAATGGGGGCCAGCAATCGACTGATTTGAGGACCCCGTCTGTTGCTGTCAAGAGCTGGACAGGTTCCTTCGCAAATCGTTCCTAGAGGCATGGGCCATGTTTCTCATTCCAGGTATTCTTCAGCTCAGATTGGGGCCTGGTAGACTCAGGGGGGAGAGGACAATTTAATCGATGAAGCTTTTGCTATCAAAAATGACTGTCCATTAACTCCCTTAGTGTCTCCCATCAGGGTGTACTCTAGTGATGGGAAAGTGCTCACCACGGTAACGCATAATACAGCCCCCATGACCATCACGCTCTCTGGTAACCGCGCTGAATCCATCACTTTTGTTGTGGTTTGAGCCCTGCAGACCCCCATCATCCTGGGCTTTCTTAGGCTTAAGAAGCACAATCCTACAACTTTGTAAATACACGCACTGCCTTTGAAATTTATTCCAGGTTCTAAAAGTGTCAGTTCTGCTTGTGCACTTGGTTAAATCAGTAAGTAAATCAATGTTCATTACAATTAATTGAACAAAAATATTTAAACAAAACATCAAAATATGAAAAATAACATTTTTGTATTTTTTATTTTATTTCTTTTTATTATTAAACCAGTTGTTTATGCAGCAGCATCCAGGCAGATTTTTATATAATATTATTTAATATTATAATTTGTTATAATTAAGACCTCAGTACTAAAGCAAATGGATGTGGATTGTGTGGTCTTTAATTTCTATGTTCTGCTGGTCCCACAAATTTGTTTGTTATATAAATGCAACTTTTATGTGAAAAACTAACATGGCCTTAAATTGTACTTTTGGATACTGAGGTTAATGTTCGTGTTAGGTGTAAGTCACATTAATTATTACATCAGTGAAAAGTCCCCAAAAGCATACACTTACCAAAACTTTGTGGTCAGGTCATGATACAGCCACAGACAAAGCCTTGAGCCATAGTGGTTCAATAGGTAGAACACTAATTCTAAGATCTCAGCCTCTGTTGAAGAGAGGTTTACTGGCACCGCTGAGACCACCTCTGGGTCCGCTGGCACCTGTGAAGACCAGCTCTCAGTTACTGGCTCTGTCAGAGCCAGCGTGTTTAGCTGTTTACAGTTGCCTGTCTTAGTCTGTGTTTATTGGATTACCTCCAAGTTTCACCATGGATGAGTTCCAGAGTCTCAATGTCCCTCAGGAAGTGGACTCAGTTGGCAGTTGCCATGTGACCAGACCAGGAGCACCTAACAGTACACTTGCTGTAAGTGCATATACAAAAAGTATAAATTAAAAGAGTTACAATATTACAGCGATTTGAGGAAAATTTAGAGTCTCTTCACCGCCACGATCCCCGTGGATCCTGTGGGATGGATGGAAGTTAATGGGTAAAAATACCACATAGAACATTTAGCAGGATATCAGATACAGGGAGTTTAGATACCAGGGTATGACTGTATAATTTTTGAAGCTGCCTGATTCTAGTAGATTAGACCAATTAGTAAGTGGTGTAAGATTGTTTTAGAAAACAACAAGCCTATAAGTTCTTAGGCAAAACAACAGTAAAGGGTTAGAGAAAGTACTTTACTGAGAAATGTTTTTTTTCATCCATTCCGTCAATCCCCATATGCTGTCTGTTGACTACCAGCTTCACTGTTATTCTTAAATAAAATTTCTAACAATAAATAGTTCAATTTGCCTCTTTGTCCAGCATTTCATATATACGGGATTTAGCAGACAGCCTTATCCAGAGCAGTTTAGCAATTAACAACTGAGCAATCAACAGTCTTTCTCAAGGGTGCAGCATGGAGGAGCCAGGACCTAAACTCACAACCTTTTGATTGGTGAACCAGAACCATAAATTCTTTTTCTATGTTTTAAATAAAATTTTAAAAAGTGAAGAAATCATCCAACTATGAAAACAATATTATGACCCAAAAATTAATTATAGTGTTAAATTTCAGTGGAGTTTGGAAGCAAAAGATAAGAATGTGGTTGAGTGTGTGAGTTTGAAAATATTCTTATCTACAAAAGGGTGGCACTGCAGGAAAAAAGAAATAACTACTGCTCTCACCATAGCCTATTGGGTTAAAACAGCATGTTGTGCTATGCCATATTGGGCAGTGGCTCCAAACCGACAATGCATGACTGCATTATTTTTAACCCAACCATTTTAAGTTTAGGTGGATACAGGGACTTGTAATACCCCTTGTTGTAACAGGTTACACCATCTGCTTGCCAGTGAGCTAGTGAGCAGTGAGTAGTGACACAATGGTGCTTAGAAATAAGCCTGTTAAAAGGTAAATAACCAAAGTGATTTAACACTAAAGTGAGTGTTACTCTGCCAAGGATGAGAAATAACGAACATGTTTATTGTTATTGTTATTTATTGCATTAATTATTGTATTTGCTTTAATAGTCTAATATATTATAAGTTGCCAAAACATAAAGCTATGAACTATCATTAACTTATGTGCAGTCTAGCTGACTTTCTTCATACTATTTGCAAAAAGCTAAACAGTCTCTACCTGAAATCATTCATTAAACAAGCAAAGGAATCAGTCATAAATAAATTTAATGCAATTAATTCACACTTCTAATGTGTTTCTAATTTATTCTACATTTCTGAGTCATGGCAAAGCAAGGCCCTCTTAAGTGTCTAATTGCTTAATATATTTACTGTTTATCAGGCTTATTTTTATGCACTCAGATGGGTACAGCTGTGCCCCTCTAAATTCTGTGGGTGCCCCAGTAGTATTTTAGAAATGCTCTTACTTATTAAAATACCCTGCTTATTGGTATTTAAACTACCAATCTGTATAAAGACAGTAAATATTTAGAGGTATTTTTTTATTAAATTACAAAAGCACCAATAGTGATACATCAATCCAATATTCTGGATCAGTATCTGCTTTTTTAGGGGATGTGTCTAAATCAGATTTTGTTCAGAAGCTTGCAGTGAATAATATCAATTTTACATTGCCTGCCAATTAAAAATAATATAAATATCAGTGTGAGCCAACTCCCAGAATTCAGGCAATACACTTTCTGAGGACATACTAGTGGACACTTGCTAATGAGAAGGCTGAGTCATGCATGATAATGACAAACATCTGCAAATTTTTTTTTTTTACGCTCGAGACAGCTGTTTGTAGCACAGCAACTTATATTCTTGTAAAATCAATTTCAAGTTTGGCAGTAGTGCTCCAAAACATACTGCAACACATTTAATCAAGAACCGTGTAAAGAAAAGAAAAAGAAAAAAAGTAATGAGGGCAAAACTCAAGTTAAAAAAATACAAAAAAACTCCCCCAAAAAACAGCATAATGTAGCCCATTAGCTTTATTTATGTAACCAAATTCCAGACACATACCAAATATGGTAAATGAGCACATTATTCTCCTTGTATTTATTTCCATGAAGGATTCCTCTTGGAGACGTCACTTGTCATATCTCATTACAACATGGCCTTCAGTAACAAATGCAAATGAGAACCTCAATTAGAAGTGGTGAAAAACCGAGACTATCGCACAAGGGTCTCAGGAAATCAAATGCTTCAGAACAATACGCATACAGATGAGCTTTGCATTCACGCTCCACAGACCTTCAACAAATAATGTGTTTTTTGTTTTCTGTTTTTTTCCCACCAACTTAAGAGAATGGTGGCAAAGTCATTTTCAGGCGAGTCGGCTGCCAAAACCGATCTGTTCTCTCTCCCTCGCTTGCTTTTCACATATTGTTGTTAATTAAAAAGTCATGGTGATATTTACCCTCTTTTCTCAATGTGAATGAGACAAAATCGACAGGGACTGGCAAACCCGTCCATTAAATGTGCAATGAAAGACTTCTAGCTGCAATCTTAGCTGGCCTGTTAATTATGATTATCATTTTAATCAGGACTGTGATGAAATATTATGAGAAAAAAAGAAGAAGGAAGAAATCAACCAAGTGGGAGCTCTGTGAAGTTTACTGCATTTACTGCAAACTTTTCTGCATTGTCATACAGTTCTGTGATAACAGAAGCATATGTGCTATATTGTACGCTACATCACGGCCATCATGTAGCTACAGTAGTCCTCAAAAATTATTCAGTGTTTTGAAATGTTTGGAACCTTAGTGACATCTGCTTGCCAGGTTTGTGCAACTGCCTGAAAAAACAATATACATTTGAGCAGAAATGTTGTTTTTATTAAATAGAACATTTAAAGGGCTATTTGCTGTTATCCTAGTGTCCTTGTTGGTACAGATAAATGTGGGTTTTAAGGAATAGCAAATTAGTAAGTAATAGTATTCGGGTATTTCATAAAGCAAGCTTACAAAAGCCATGCTTATTTCAGTAATCCTAGCTTAATTTGGCCAAACAGTCCAAGTCAAGATTATTCCGGTTCACTAATAAAGTCCAGTTGCAATCCATTCCCACTAATTTAAGCCAGGTAATACACACTGTTGTACACACTGTATTAAAAAAAACCTCTAAATATAGCAAAAATATTTATTGCATTCTGTATATATTTTGTTTGTATTCTGTATATACTTTGTATTAAAGCTTTTATATAAAAGCTTGTATTAACTTTATACTCAGTTAACAGAGGACATATGAGACCAAAAATATAATTCGGTGAAAGTGATCACTTTAATTACTCCAGCGTTCTGGTACAGATAAATGTTGTACTGGTGTTAAGCAGTATCTGGCAGTCACAGTCCACAATAATACATCAGCATATCTAGAAATTTCATTTTACACTGATATGAATTGGTTTTAACAAAAACAAGATATTTAAATCTGCAGAAAACAAGGGAGTATAAAATTTCAGTTAAAGCATCAATTCATAATTTTTAGCCAATTATTTATGTGTTTAAAATATTATAGAATCGAGAGTTAGCTATCTAGTTAGCAAGCTAGGTTGCTAGTTCTAGTTAAGAGGCACTTGTAAACACAAGTGGTATTTAATTTGAGAAAAAATACATAATGATGCTCAAAGGAGGCAAGGTGTCACGCTTGTAGCCAAAAAAAAAGTAACTGAGGTGGTGATTTATTAATCGAAAAATTAAGTAAAGGGTCAAAGTGGACGCAGCAAACAAAATCTAGTGCTTAGTGAAAACATAAAGAGGGTAAATCTGCTAATGCAATGTGAAACAGACAGCAGCTAAGTGGCTATGCTAGGAATATAACACACAGAAAGCACAGGACTAGAACTAGTAATAACAACCACAAAACAACACAGATCTGGATGCTAAAGCAAACAACAATGCGAAGGAATTACGCTAAAGCAAGATACATAAACACAGTGCAGAATGCTACAAGCAGACTACACAAACGTAACAGAGATGAGATAGGAATACATGCAAGAAACTGTAACTGCCAAACCATGAAGAGGAGGCGAGGCAAGGAATGAAACAAGAGCATGAATGACAATGATATGCAATACAGAATTAAAGCTCAAGTATGGTTTTAAACAGAGGTAGCAAAGCTAGCTGTAATTAAGCAGATGGCTATGGAAAGAGAAATGGGCCAAAAGGGAGCCATGTGAAATTATGTAGCTTTTGGGTTGCTCTGGGCAAATATCATCCTGATACAAGGAGAAGGAACCAGATAAACGCGAAGCTAACAAACGCTAACAGATAACACAAAAGCGAAAACACGTGCAAAACACAAACAGAAGCCAATTACGGACATCACGGGAGCATTATGAAACTAATATACAATTAAAAACATTTGACATTTTGGAGAAATTACCTTATAGTAGCACATGACTTTAAATAGACATGCCATTCAAAGTTTGTATTAGGTACAGATCATACAGGAGTTAGCATGTATCCATCTACTAACAAGCGATACGGATTTAGCAAAGATGCAAGCAATATTATTTGCAGAAGCAGGTCCTATATGCAACTTTAATTTTAAAAATATAGACTGGTACAATCAAATTGCTTCTGATCTGTAGTTGCATTCATATTACTGGATGCATTCATAGCCTGGATGTAATGTATTTTAGGACAACATGACTTTTGAGAGCAAAGAAAAATATTTCACAAATTGTATTTCAAGTTTTTTTTTTGTTTTTTTTTTTAGGAAATATTAACAAGTCAAAGTCCATTACGTCTCCAGCCAAAGGACAAAGTGCTCTCAGTAAAACTACAACAAACATTAATAAACTAAAATTGAAAGAGCTTTTTAAATCTAATTTTGTTAACAGTCTCAAACTTAAATCCAAAAAAATACATTAAACAACTAGACTTATTTAACTTAAAGTGTTTTATTTAAACTGTAAAAATGTGGTGGCTTAGTTGTTAAGGTACTGGACTATGGATCAGGATGTCCTATTTCTTGGACAGTAAGACTGTATAAATTGTAAGTCGTTCTGGATAAGGGTGTCTGCTAAATGACGTAAATGTAAATATAAAAATCCTCACAATTGACTAGCCCTTAAAAGGGGCTGCAAAAATAGTTTCGTATATCTTCCCATAGTCCCCTTAAAATAGGTCTAACAACGTCCATAATGCCAACATAAACCTAAATACAGACAAGACTGATAAAGTTGTGAAAGTAGGCTGACTTGTTTGTGTTTATGTGTACTTATGTGTTAAGTTGCAATGTGTTTATGTGTATGACTTGGTTAAAAAGCTATAAATGGCATTCATAAGTGTATGTACCTGTTCTATTATAAAAAGTGCTCACTTGTGTCCACCTGTATATTCCTTCTCACCTATAATTGCACTGCTCACAACAATTAAGGGATATTTCAAAATTAATATGAAGAGGATCTCACAAGGCATTCTAAACTTGTCCATGCCCCATCACTGTCAGTGAGTTTTTTCAGTCTTGGGTGACCATACACCCTACTGAGCTGCCAATGTGTGGCACTCTCATCCAGTTTGACATGCTTCTGTTCACCCCCATTAACACTTGCTACTCAATCACGATAATTAAATTAGCATCTCATTTACGTAATCAAACAAACTTAATTTGACTCTTTATTTGCTTTTCTGATGATCTTGTGTATGTTTATGTATATAAACTGGGTTGACAGGGTTGTAACAGTACATTACTGTATATCTAACTATTGTTAATTTTCATAAATAAAAAATACAGTAGCATTTTAGCTGGTGTATACTCTAGTGTACCAGTTTTCTTTTTGTCTCTGACGCATGTATTTATTGTTTGCACACAAATTTCTTCTTTATATGTTCATGACAGTAGCATAAAAAGACTATGTTACTATGGTAATTTCTGGTCAATGTCCATTTTTAATTAAAACGTAATGTGGAAGTAAAATAGGGCATATCTGTAGACGTGTTACAAATTCAGATTCAAATACTGAATAAAATCATTCTGGGGATCATTTTACACTAAATACTGTTATTTTACTGCACTGCTGCTTCTGTTATCTTAGTTGTTTGTGTTTCATTATTTTTCTTTCTTTCTTTCTTCCTTTTTTTTGCATATTAGTTTTACAGTAATAATACAGTATGCTGAAGAAGCTTGTATGCTTGTCGATTCTACCAATTGTCCACTGAACTTTAAAAACAATCCTCTAATTTCTGTATGTTTGAATTTGGCATTTGCATTGGGACAAGACTGTTTGTGTTCCGTCTGACATCTCTGCACTGATCTAGGGATTTTGCTGAAAATTATGCATGTTCGTATGGGTTAATTTTCAAATGTCAAAGACTGGCTCAGACCTCATCGTCCACATCTATCTCACTGGCTTGGCAGTACTGTCTGAGGGTAGAGTTAAACCTTTCTTCCCTAATTCTATACGGTCCCTATCAGGATAACTCTATTAACAAGACATTAAGGCATGATGAAGACACGTTGATTAAAAAGAGTGATTGCCTAAAAAGAGCCAATGAATTCTGCTAGTGCTTTAATTGGGCCCTAAACCAAGGGTATAGCCACAGGACAAAGAGCTTTGCAATTTTACATTAGCAGAAATCAGACAATAATCAGTACAATCCATTTAATCACGATGATTCACGCTCAATAGCGAAGCGTTCATAAGCGCGTTGCTGAACAGAAACACTGGCTTTATTCGTGTACACTTTGCCTCATTATCCATGTGGACTGTAATCCTATACAACATGCACTGAGACTTAATATTGGTGAGCCCTCACTGACCATGCATACGCTCCCTGTAAATCACAGAAGGAATGTAATTAAAGCCATTCATCATCACCCAGTAATATAATCAACATCTAGTGAAATGGAGCCATCTCTTTCTTCACCCTTCCAAATCATCGAATCTCTATACGTCACACTTGAAACGACTCTGCGTTCAATAAAACATTCATACATCATGACTGAGCTCCTGCAGGGAAATCAGCACCTTTACAGTTCCATGCATTTTTAAACACAGTGCCCCAGTCACTCACAGTGCTTGCCATACCTCCCCACAAGCCATGGGTCAGACTTCTGCTGATTGAATTTCAATATTTTCACACGTCATTATGTATATATTCTGTACAGGCTGCGTTCCAACGGAGGCTTGCGTATTATTGTCATTCATATAAATGATGCATGGCCTCTTTCAACAAGCTAAAAACCCAATTGTTCTCCAATTATTTGCATTTTACTGCATTGTTCTCAGGTTTGGCTTACAGTAGGGTGTTCCTTACCAACAACGCAGGTGGAAATGCAGATAAATAAGCAGTTCTGATGTTCTTAATATTCCCAGTCTATGAAACCCCAGTAAATCATATTTTTTTAACTATAGGCTTGCTTATCAGTTTTCATGAAATTGCTTTAGAAATTTTAGCACCCTCCAGGGAAGATATGTTAGAGATTTTTTTTAGTATCTCTAATACATTTCACAGAAGCTTATCCTCAGGGAAGTGTACTAATCCAAAGCATTGCCTTACATATTTCTGCAAGGTGTCTGTGTGTCGTGACTGAATACAGCATTGCATGGTTATTAGCCCATCTCTGAGCTAATAAATAACCTTAAGTAAAAATCAGGAACTGCAGTGACCCATAGTCAAGTCCGAACATGGCCTTTTGGCAGGGTTGGGAGTCTTGTATGCATGACTGGATGAGGCACAAGGCGACATCACTGTGGTTGTGACCCATACCGAGCCCTGTAATGGATGCAGTATGTAAAGGATAGATGTTAACAATAATAATTGTTGTAAGCCATGCACTAGACAGTATTATGAACACCAAGAAAGATCAACCATATTGAACACAGACTAAACAACAGAATGTGAACCAGTTTATATAGTTATATGTTAGAAAGAATATACAGATTTTGGGGGACAAACAAGGGGGTACTACTTTCAATAGGACAGGCACGTATACTAA
Organism: Parotocinclus maculicauda; assembly: GCA_034780255.1. Taxonomy (NCBI): domain Eukaryota; kingdom Metazoa; phylum Chordata; class Actinopteri; order Siluriformes; family Loricariidae; genus Parotocinclus; species Parotocinclus maculicauda. The sequence goes on from JAUZSU010158855.1 coordinate 10,272, forward strand.
CAAAACACATTTACAGCTAGTTACAAATAAGTAGTGGAGATTCATACATACAGACACAAAAAAAGTCTCTAAACCATTAACCGAGTCACAATCTCTTGTTCAAACATGAGCTAACAAGCAAGCGAGCATACCACCGGTAAGGCAGTTATAAACACACACAAATGAAAGACCTCCACCACTCTTGATCGTAAACTCCCGCTGTTAGTGGATGTGCAGCAATAATTGGCTGTTATGAGCTGTTTTTGCCTGCAACATCCAATCCATTAAAAGACAGATTTTATTTTATGTTACAGTCAAACCTTGGAATTAGAATGCCTCTTAACTCAAACAATTTAGACATCAAGACGTTTGTTTGCTGTGGGGGGGGGGGGGGGGGGGGGGGGGGGGGGGGGGGGGGGGGGGGGGGGGGG
>JAUZSU010158866.1:0-13974 GCA_034780255.1 Parotocinclus maculicauda
TCTCTCTCTCTCTCTCTCTCTCTCTCTCTCTCTCACACACACACACACACACACACACACACACACACACACACAAAACATGCAAGCAGAAACAGGCCTGGAATTGAACCTCTGTCTCTGGAGCTTTGAGGCGACAGAACTAACTACCATGCTGCCCTAGTAGACTCAGCACAGGTCACTCTGAGGGCGGCAGCTAGAAGTCCCCCATGCCACTTGCCTAGTCCTGACCCAGATTTCTTCAGAGGCCTCTCAGCTTCCCTGCTGGGATAGAGGGCATAAGGCCCAGGGCCTGATCAGCATTCCTGAAACGTACACTAACTCATATTCACCCACTCGCTCATTCACTTGTGCTCTTACCACAGAAAGGATGATACTCACTCAGTCAGCCAATCCCTCTTTCACGCTTTCCCTCCAAGATCATCTGGGATTACCAGTCATGAAACGGGAGTGAGTGGCAGCACCGCAGCGTGGCCCCTCTTTCACCCCTGGAACGCACCACCAACCCTTCAAACAGCCTCTTGTCTTTGGCATGGGTGAGGAGAAAGAAAGGAGTTGGTGGCGAGGGGCTTGGCAGCAGCTGCGGGAGGTGGCAGGGGAGGGTGAGAGTGAGAATAAAAGAGGTCCTGGGGTGAACGCTCACATTGCACTGAACATCCGTAATCTCCCTCTACATACTGTTTCCAGGTCAAAGGAGAGCCCATTCTCCTTGCCTGGCCTTGTTCAGTCAGCTTTAGACTCTTTGCTGGCGCCTGTTCAGAGCTCCTTTTTGGCTATTCCTACCTGTTACGCATTGCCCTGTCTGTGGCTTCTCCACAAGCCTCCCCATATCACATTTCCATTACAGTAAGACCCCACACTTTCTTTTAGCCCTTGGCCCACCCCAGCGATCGCTTTGGCAGATGGGTGTAGGGACTCTTCGGAGTGATGGATGGAAGAATAATGGGTGCTTTACTTCTCTCTCCTTTATCCAATTCCTCTAATCTCTCCATCCATCTGCTTTTATTTCAATATCCATAGGTTATCTTGCTATGTCAGTACAGCAATATGGTATTATTATATACATATAAAAATTCAGGTTACCAAACCCTAACACATTTTCACATACAGTGCCATCAGCACAAGCAGACCGGACATCCAGCTATCCATGAATACACATACACTGGAATGGGTGAAATGAGTGGAGCAACTGAGAGAGGATGCCAAATATGTAGGGGAAGATTGATGGAACGTGAGCACCAGTCGAAACAGGGATTATGTTTCCTAAATCCCCAGTTTGTCTATCAGGCTCCTTTTCCATGTGACCCTTTCGATCTGTCTTTCCGAGGTGCTTCAAATAGCATGCAAAATGCTTTCTTCTCCTGTCCAAACCATCTCCTTTCACTAAGCACTTCAGTGTTTGGGTCACCCCATGCTGATTTGAATAAATATAATTAACAGAGTTTTTGTGGTTGTAATAAAGGGGTCATTTGTATAACATTTCCACTGCAACACAAAGGCTACATTTATGGAGCTGGAGACTCGAACGGTGTCCAATTTACACAGAAATTTGTATTTTTAGTTTGTGTTTTAGGCTGTGCAGTGTGTGATGGGGCCAGTGGAAAAAAGTTGTTCTCTTTTTTGCTCCTCCTATAAAATATCTGATAAATCTCTTTTCAGATGTAAAAGAAGCTATTGAGTGTGGCAGATTAACCTTTTCATGACAAGCCAGACCTATTCTGTATTTAGCAGAAGACACACACATTTGTCTCACTATCCTTGACTTCTGATTGACATAATGATTATTGTAGCTAATCAATGCAAGACTTACATCTAACCCTAATCTTAACCTCAGTAACCTGAGTAACTTTTAAGACTTTTGGTTGCAGTTTCTGTAATAAAAAACTGGTTCCTCACAGGGACCACAAAAATGTCCCTTGGGTAAAAAAATTTGCCTTACATGTCTTTATGAGGAAATTTGGTCCCCCCAATTGCATAAAAACATGACCATTCACACACACACACACACACACACACACACACACACACACACACACACACACTGGACTGGACTTTGCTGCTGTTTCAATATCCAGTTCTTGAGTTCATGTCTGTTTGTTCTTCCATGTATCCATCTTCATCTCTCTATCCAAATAAATTGTCGCTCTGTCAGTTTCCTCATTTTTCCTCTTTATCACCACAAGTAACCCTCCATTGCTTAAGCCTGACAGACTAAATACATGTGGGTTAAGAGAATGAAACAAAAGAACAAAACCTAAATTCAGCAGCAAGATTCATTTTTCCTTTCCTTCAGAACCTACTACCATCACAGTCTTAATCGTCATTCCCTCATGGATTCCACTGACCAAACTCGCCCGCAGCAACAATCATTTGTCTTTGGTATTGAATAATAGACTCTTGTGCTGATGCAGCACTTGCACAAAATATTCAGCTCTTTCAGCAGCTGGTTCAGTGCTGCACGGCTGAAGAGCCATACAATGGCAACTACAATTGTGCATGTGATCTCTGTAAGCGTGCGCAAACAAACAGGCAAGCATATAACAGTGTGTGCATTTGAGAGAGAAAGAGCACGTAAGCTGCAGATTATTACCTCATTGCTTTTCCAGGGTGTGTGGCACTTTCGTGCGTCAGTCGCCCTTTTGGGGTTTTCCTTTTCATTTTATTTTTTTTTCTATTCTTTCTCCAGACATCGATTCGGTGGCTGTATGAGAAGGGGTGGACATTTCTCACCTTCTAGCCAAATGTCATCTAGGCTGCCACACCCCAGTTGCTTTCCCTCCATGTTTTGTCTGCTATTTCCAGACGTGCTGCTCACCCCACTTTGGATTGGACTGCTATGGGTTCTGCATCAGTCAATAGTATTATTATTATCATTCTCACCTTGTTCTCATCTGTTCTCACTGAAGCTCCATTTCTGTCTCTACTTGAACTCTAATTGGGGCATTTTATTGACTCATAGTTTAGTCATTTACACTGTTCACAAAATGTTTTGTGAGCAGTATAGTTGACACCCTTATTCAGAGTGATTACAACTGATACCAACTGATAGACTCTTTCAACCCAGGCAATTGTAAATTAATAGTCTTGTTAATAGTGTTCCAACAGTGGCAGCTTGTTGAAGGTGGGATTTGAACCCTGGACCTTCTGGTCCACCTTAAGAACTAGTCTGCCACAGCCTCATACAGTGGTCTTACAGTATATATGATGCAACACAGGGTCTTCCCCTGATTCTCTCCTCTGTACGGACAAACTCAACCTGCTGTTGGAATCTGAGAATGATATCAGCATCATATAGTCATACCACTGTGAATCTGTTGATGATTGTCAAGCGGCACTTCTGCACATGTGGCATACATTACACGTTGGATTTAACGCCTGTGCCAAACACCACGCGAGGTTTCTGTTTATGCGTGTTCATGTAGGTGTGTGCGTGTGTGAGAGCTCCCATGCTGTGTGTGCATGCGCGTGTGTGTGTGAAAGACGTTCTTGTGCCCAGCCTATCGTATTGCTCTGAACACTGCTCTGTTCTCTCTCAGCTGAACACAGGGCAGTCAGGCACACATACAAACTTGTGGAGTGTGTGATGATGGGATTTAGGTGTCAGCAAAAGGCTAAACTGCATTGCAGGGGAAAAATAAATGTGCCCCCAAACACTAAACTCTCACAATGTGGTGAAAGATGCTACATTTGCTTCTGACGCTTATGCATTTTGGAGAGCTTGTGTGTGTTTGTGCAAATGTGAACGTGCTAGAGTTACCTCTTGCCCTCACACTCACTTGATATTTTAACTTATAGATGACATTAACTTAACACTGCGTGTGAGAGGGCCTGGTGCACATTTAACCCCCAGCGCATACACGATCGGCCTGTAGCCTCTATGTACTTACCCCAAGTCTGACACCACACTCGGCTATATCCCATCGTGTTACTGGGATAGTGTTCAATAGGGGTGAAATATAAGTTGTCTTTAGTCTCTTCAGTGTCCATTCACCTTAAGCACTAAAAATGGTTTGGCTTTCTAGTTCAGCTTGTTTGGTTTGGATATGTGAAGTACAGACCTGTCAGTCGGAATTCTGTGCTTTATTAATCAAACCTGCCCCATGAACAGGTCACTGCATAACTTATACTTAAAACTTTAAAAGGCTAATACCAGTTTTCAGTAGTGTCTATAGTATTGCCTTAAAAGTGCTTAGAAATGAAGAGCTGGATTGTTTAACCGTATTGTTAAGGGTGACAGAAACTATGCTTAATTTGAAAAGTATGAGAGTAGGGAAATTATTAGAAAACAACTGTTAGTTAAAAAATATTAAATACAACAAGGCATTGTATCTAAAGCACATGTAGCCACAAAGCTTTCTCATTTGTGTTCACACTGTACCTTGGAGGCTCCATACAGAGTTTAACCTGCATAAACAAATGGGAGGAGCATAGCATACACGCCCCTTTGCAAAGCTGCAAGTCTCCTAGAGCAACATAAGCCCCTTTCAGATGTAAAACATGGAATATTGCTGGATTTTCCAGCAGTGCAGCCACAATTGTTGAACCATTGTCAGCAAGTTCACACAACAATAATCTCCCAAGCCCAGGTGTGATTTCCTGTCCTAGCTGGGAAAACATTTTGTCTAAAATAAAATGACAGCTAGTGTTGAGTGTGTTTACATGTATAGGACATTCAGATAATTATGAAAAAAGTAAAGACGATCTGATCATAGGGTTTACACGCACTCATATTCAGCAATACCTTCAGTAAGCACAAGTAATCTTTCATCAAATTTAAATGAAAATGTAGGCTATTTTATTGTCTATGAGTACATTATATGGAAATAACAGTTTAATTCATGATGCTGGAGTAGTTTGCTCTGTCACCTCATAGATTTGAATGGGGTTTGAATCCCAGCTTGGCAACGACTGTGTCTGTGTGGGTTTCCTTCAGGTACTCCAGTTTTCTTCCGCATTCCAGAGACATTCATTAGGTCAGATTAGGCATCTCTAAAGTCACGTGTGTATGTGTTTGTAATAGGCATAATATGAAATTAAACACCCACTTGGCAAGACATGCACCATATATTGTATATTGTAATGCATCCTATTGTATTGATTTTTTGTCACTTAAATAAAAGCGCAATTTTCTTTATGTTAAATTTGCTTCAAATCAGTCTATTATCTACAGTTTAAAGAGGATAATTAAACATAACACCATCCTTTGAGTTCTCTCTTTTGGCCGAAGACCGAGGTTGTATGCCAAATTACACACTATCACTCTAAGTAGTATGACAACATTAGAAGAACACTTCTGGTGATATACTTATTAGATACACTATTTATCACCCTGTATGCAATTTAGATTGCAGCCACTTTCAACGTGAGTTTGTAGAAAATCTGATTATTGGCTTACATATACTATTTCCTGGGCTACAATCCAGAGGTTTTTAAAATCACATCTAGTAAAGGGCCATGTTATGTGGTTTTCATGATCTCTTGAACAATCAGATAACTGGCAAAATCCCCACAATGATAGGATTATTAGCCTGCATGTGAACACACTTACAGAATGTCACTATTCCGTCAAGTCTATTGAGCCCTACATACCTGTTTTTAAGACATTTTGCACTTTTCTCTGAATATTGGTTTATAGTCACAAACTCCTGCATTTTAATTATAAGAATATTTTTCTACCTTACTTTGCTCCTGAATTAAGGCATGCAGGACACATGCTTGCTTCATGCATAGTCATGACAACTCATGGCATGGGGCATCACTGCATGAATGAATGATTACTCACTCATGAAATACTGCATGAATTAATTCTTTTTTATTTACACGTATAGTTGTTAGGTCTGGACCTGGCTAAATCATTATGGTCTTTTGAAATGTAAATCAACAAATAACCCCATACTACTACATAGCCATGAAAGAATCTATAGTGTAGGATGGGGTAGCGCACTCTGCAGTTCTTGAATGATAATTATAGTAAATGTTTATTTAAGAGCTGTCAGTCAAACTGCAGGGAGGTATAATGGAGAAGAATAAGGTTGGTTGTATGTACATGCCATATGACATGTATTTGAATGTTTGATTTAAGGTTTTTAAAATATGCAAGGTATAATACAGAGGAACTGGCACTAATTCCAAAATTCAATGAATAGAATGACTGGCAAAATTATCAAAAAAATAAAAATAAATAAAAAATATATATATACACTGGATGTAGTCACAAATGTAAAAACTGCATTCTCTAGCCACATGAGGCTGGCCATTGCCATGGACCAGGAGGAACCCAGGAACCACTGCTCCAGTATTTTTGTCTAACCTCTAGAGATCTGTGCGTCCTTCCAGAGATATGCCTCCAAAGACCATCACTGACCCACAACCAAACCGGTCATGCTTAACTTTGTTGCAGGCGACATAACTTTCTTCATGGTGTCTCATGACCCAGTCGCGTCTGTTATGCGCTCAGGTGAAACCACCTCTTTGTGAATCTGCCAGCTATTGTGTTCTATGGCAGTTGTCAATTCAGTTCTATGGTCCTGGGCAGTGAGAACATGGGCCATGGGCCGAACAGCGCACCCTCAGGCCACCCTCATGAAGCTTCTTTAATCTTTCTGATTGTTTGGTCAGAGACATTCATACCAGTGGCCTGCCGGAAGTCATTTTATGAAATAAAATAAAATACTTCATAATAATATTACTTCTAGAAAATAAAATTCAAACAAACCACAACTTACCATAGCCCACATACCCAGCCCCACTCCCAAACACCACTACTCAGTTTTGTTCACATTTTTCCTTATTATTTTATTTAATCTTATTATTCAAAAGGAGAACTTGATAATATTAGTTTTTTTTTAGTTTGTGTTTTGGATTTTGTAAAAAAAAACCCTGAATATCCCTCCACAAAGTAAAAACATCCAAACTTTCTATCCTTGTGTGGACATTTGATATAAACCTGACCACACACACACACACACGCACACACTCTTGGTAAACACATATTTTGAGGACTTTCCTTTAAAATAATATTAATATAGCTTACTACAGCTACACCTACACTTTACCTTACAACCTTAATCACAGTGACCAGAAGGAAGGAGGTTTGGCTTTCAGAAGAAATTTGCAGTTTTTGTAAATAAAAAGCAATACTCCTTTTGGTGACCCAGAATATATATCCACAAAGTAATAATGCCAGATCTTTCTAACCTTGTGGAGACATTTGGTAAACACTTGACCCCCCCAACACTATCACTGTGCCAATATGACAAGGTGAAGTGTATTCAGGTCAAGTTTCTCCATCAGCCAAGCAAACAGGAAAAAGCCCTTCAAGCAGCTAAAATTATCCACCCCAATGAAGCGTCTGTGTGCTGGAGCCTATGTAGCATGCTACGGACAACAGGTCACAAATCTTGCATTAGGTATGGAGGAGGGGGAAAGGAAAGCAAATAGATCCAGCTAGGCTCCCTGCTGTGGAATACTTTGTGTGTGTGTGTGTGTGTGTGTGTGTGTGTGGGTGTGTGTGTGTTAGAGAGAGAGAGACTGTGAGGTTACAGTGGGTCTTTATGTGCATTGCTGACTTCCCAAGGGCTGCATTCAATTACTGTGTATTATAAAGTGCAACAGGTTTAGCTGCTAAGAGTTCTGTCATAGAGCTTCGGATAAAGTACTTCGTCTAACATAGCTCTACGTCATGCTACATGACGCCCATGTTGGATTAAGAGGGAAGTTTACATTTCATTCAACATGCAGTCTTGTTTTTCACCAGTAAATTTAAGATGCTTGGGCTGGACTGTGTGCAGGACTGTTCTGCTTCACGTCACTGAAGTCAGAGAACGGCTTAATTGCATGATGATTATTCGTCTCTGGCCGCACCCTGCAGAAAGCATTAGCCATTACTCTGATTAGGTGGGACCATTCCAGCCCAGTTGGTCCTTAGCCATGAAGTTTCACTACATTATATTTTCTTGTGGGACGTCCCCAGACGACTGGTCACCAATTCCAGTTTAGTGCAGGAGGAGATGCTAAACATGAGGTGATTATTAAAGAGTAATATAAGGTAGTCTCACAAGCCACATGTACATTCTTGTAATCATAAATGTATTTTAAAATATGCATTAAGGCAGGCAGCTTCGGTGGCTTAGTAGGAAAAGCCTACTGGTCTGGGTTCGAATTCCTGAGGGTTTTTGATGTAAATGAATGGTAACAGACTCATGATGGACAGTCCAGGGTGTACCTCTACCTGTTCCTGGTGAATTTTAGGTTTGGCTTCAGACCAGACCCCCATGCAAGTCCCCATGATGCTTTGCTTTTGCATACAAGGATACAGTTTTTATATAAACTAGCAAATTTATTTGAAACTGCTTGCATAATAGCTGTAAAGTACAGCTGTGTGCTTTAAATGTAATTTAACATATTCTGTAAAACAGGACATTGACCAAAATGGATGTTAACCAGACCCTACCATAGTCACATAGTAGTTTTAATACTTTGCACATATTACATTGTTTTAAATAATACTGTTAATTGAAACACAATTTAATTTAGTACTGCAAATGCAGTAATCCATATCTTTGAATCTTTGAAGCTATTACAGAAAACGCTGTTCGTTTTCCACTTCCAAGACTGTGATTATGTTTTTTGTCAGTAGTGTTAAAATGTTTAAAGTGCCTGTCATTTAGACATAACTAGATATAAAACATATTTTTATCTCTTATTATGATTCTTAATACCTAAGATGTTAAAGCGAACAGACGTTTATATTGGGCATTAAACGGCTCATATCTGCATAGATATCTTACACTGCATAACGTTTCTTGTAGTGTGTTAGTGGCAAAATCAGCCACAAGTTGATATTAGGTGAACTTTGCCTGTGAATAGTACTGTAGAGCCTAATTGTAGCTGTGTGTAAGCAAAACATTTTATATAACACATACGATCCTCTTAGCTAAACGATGGCTAAGGCTATGTTAACTAAACTAAATGAATGACTGTTTGCACCACCAACCTACACTGCACACAATAATTTTGGGCTAAGTTATTGTTTCCTTTTTTTTGTGAGCAGTATATTTCGCAGAGTCATGCAAACTGCAAATGTCTATTGTGAATGTGGTTTTAGTCAACTCCGTCAACCTTTTTTGGCTTCAGGTGGAAATAATTTTAGTTACTTTGTAGCTGTAGTGTGTATTCATGGATAATCTTTTTAAGATGCACTCTAATGGTTTTCTGAAACAGTTTTTTTCTTTCTTCGAATAACAATTAATGTATTTCATTTTCACAATAATTTATCCAACACAGGTTGCCTATCAAGAATCCAAAAGAGAGAGTGAATGGGTAAATGTGAAGCTATGAATGCCATAGAGTAAATTTTCGAATGATTTGTACATGTAATAATAAAGAGGCAGGGCAAGCTATGTGACCTCACAACTCGACCTATATGCTAGGTTTTGATGTGTTTAGGTAATCACAGGTCCAAACACTGACAGTTATGATTTAGGTACCTAGTGGTCTAGGCTGAAATCCTAGACCTAAGAGGGTAGTTCACAGGATGTATTGGATCAACTCTTTCGCTAGCTCGCTCTTTCACACACACACACACACACACACATTAGATCACATCTCCCCTGTGATCCAGGAGCTAAGCTAGAGCCCCTTCTTACTAATCACTAAAACTAATCCACTTACAGAAAGCCTGCCATGAACTGGACCTTTGCACCCTTGCAAAACAGAAACAAATGCGTGGGGTAATCCTTTGGGGCTCACACCCTTTACTCTAAACAGGCATAGAGCTAACACTTCATCCGTTTTATAATATCCTGCTAACTACTCAAAAAAGCCCTCGAGCATACACTAATGGTGGCAGGCTAGTACTGTGTTGATGTGTGGTGACCTTACAGAACCTGTTTAGCAAATACTTTTGGACATGCACAGTGTCACTATGTAGCCCTGGTTAGTTTCTTTGCAGCTCAATTAGGGCTTGACCCTTTCCAAAAACATATATGATTAATGATTTTCTCATGCTTTTACAAAACAAGTTTTTCTATTATTAGTACTTCTAATTTTCTTTTTCCTTCCTTACCTGAAGGGTGCAGGATTCCATGCCTCAAGAAGACAGAAATATGGCAACGTGTTTAAAACTCATCTGCTGGGCCGTCCAGTGATTCGAGTGACCGGAGCAGAGCATGTGCGGAAGGTGCTGATGGGGGAACACAGCCTGGTGAGTGTGGACTGGCCCCAGAGCACCAGCACTCTGCTAGGACCCAACAGCCTTGCCAATTCTATCGGAGATATCCACCGCAGGAAGAGGAAGGTAAAATCAGCAACACACATATAAAAGTGCAAACACATATATAAATGCAAGATGACGCAAACTGTATAGCAAATGTGGTTCTTACTCTTACTTGTTTTAATTCTCTTTATCAGTTTTTAAGATACTTTATCAGTTCTACTTACCATACAGAAGCAGATTGTAGTTCTACAATTACAGACTGTAGTCCATCTGTTTCTCTACATACTTTGCTTGTCCCTTTTACTCTGTTCTCTAATGGTCAGGACCCCCACAGGGCCAGCACACATCAGGTACTATTTGAGTGGTGGACCATTAGCAGCACTGCAGTGACGCTGATGTGGTGGTGGCGTGTTTAGCGTTTGTTGTGCTGGTGCAAGTGAATCAGTGCTTACGATGTTTTTAATACCCCAGTGTCACTGCTAGACAGCAAATAGTCCACCAATCAAAATGTCCAGGGTTGTTAATAATTGTCGCAGACCTATTTTGTTTTTTTAAGACATTTTTTTCTCTCTGCCTTAATTTACTTCAAATAAGGTGTTGTTCTCTAATTTGTATTTTTTTCCTCAGGTGTATTTTTGTTTATAACTCTTCTTCATATTTCCTGGTGTGTCAATAATTGTGGAAAGGACTGTATGTGTGTGATACCTATTAGAAGATACTACAGTCAGTTTACTAGGACTTGGTGATAGGAGAATAGGTGCTGGTGTTTAACAGCACTGTTTACTGGCAATTGGTTTTTAAACCTTGGCAATTATATTCTAGTTAATATTCTACTTAATAGTAGTAACTAAGAGAGTGAAAAAAGAGAGGGAGATCACTCAGAGGAAGACAGAGAGCAGAATAAGATTTCTAGGGGAGACTTTATAAAAGAAATAACTAATAGGTCAGCATGAGACAGGGAAGTAAATGTCATTCTCTCTGTCTGGTTGCATCCTACGTTGGAGCAAGATGTCAGGTCCCTGGTTGAATTTTATACATTTCTTTATGTTCCACTCTTGACTTTTTGTCACAGGCCAAACTGGCTCTTTTTTATTGTGTCTGATCCCATCCAGGCCCACAGGGGCTCAGGTTTCCCTTACACACCTGTGCCATTAAGGGGTCAGAGGAGTGTAATCAGTCTGCTTAATCCTACAGGCCTGGGGCCTCATGCAAGCCCCACTAATGATCACTAATTAGTCAGCCTGCCTCAGACACACAAAGACGGCCTTTTCTCCTCGCAGGCCCATGATTAGAGGCTCGCTAGTCACTTTATACAGGTTGCTGCGTCATGCTTTTCCCAAGTAAGTCATATGCATTTCTTCTATAATGACATGCACAATACGAGCATTCTTTATTTAGGATGTTTGAATATTATGAATACATCAAGTAAACTTAATTTATCAGCTTACTATTGGTTATAGTAAGAATATCAGAAGTAAGTATAATGTGAGTATACAGAATACCAGCAGTTCAGATGTCAGTAGACACGTTCTGGACAAAACTGTCATTGCCGGATACCTTGCTTATGTCACCATCATGTCTTCATCTTCTGTGCTGAAAGTATTCCTTTCAGCACACTTGGAAGCTCTTAAAGGATTTATGGAAATGATACTCAGATCTTGAACCAATCCATCACTAAAGCTTCGTGAGGAGGCTTGGCCTGAGGCTTTCAGCACTAAAACAAAACTCAGAGCAACGACAAAAACACAGGCTAGGGCAAAATCCCTCCTGATCCCCTCAGATCTTTGCTATAGCTGGATGCAGGCATGACCAGTATTAATAATACAGTGAGGTATGGTCACATAAAGTGATGCTTGAAAGTTTGTGATGCCTTTAGAATTTACTATGTATCAGCATACATTTGAGATAAAACATCATCATATTTACACAAAAGTCATAATAGAACAAAGAACCCAACGGACGTCTTTCTTTTTCCAGGAATAGCACTTCTCATTTAAACATAAAAAAAATATTTTTTTTTATAGTCTATATATATATATATACTCTATTTTGGTCTCATCCATCTACAAATAGTATCCAGTAACCTTCTGGATTATCCATATGTGACATGATTTGACTTTAACACTCACAGCTATGACATATTAGATCACTTTCCACATTAAATAAATAATCAAATACAATTCTGCAATATTGACTATGAATGTTTTCTCATTTGTTCACTTTATATACCTTAAGGACTAAAAATCTAATGGTGCTTTAGCTCATACTTATGCAGAAATATGGATATAGGTTCACAAATTACAAGCACTACTGCCTCCCACAGATTGTTACTGATTACATTTACATGTGACCTGTACTGTGACTAGGTGGTTAATTAAATTAACTTCATTGGCAGGTTCACAATAGTATAGAACAGGGACATATGGGTGAAATGCTATAAGTGTTACATGCACTTAAAGGGTCAAATGTAGAACTCAAGAATCACCAATGAAATTTTGACTGTAATTTGGAAGGAAGAAGGAAGTCTAAATTGCCAGACAGTAACACATATCAGTTTTTAGCAGTGGTGTCAGATAACGTTATATGATGCTCGCAACACGCTCAAAAAAACACCTGTTTGGAGCATTCCACAGGTGAATAGGTTAATTTGGTATAAAGGGAGCATCCACGAAAGGCTCAGTCATTCACAAGCAAGGATGGAGCGAGGTTCTGAGGTGAGCAAATAGCCCAACAGTTTAAGAACAATGTTTCTCTTTGTGCAATTGCATCACCGACAGTCCATAATATCATCAAAAGATTCAGAGAATCTGGAAAAATCTTTGCAAGTAAGCAGCAAGTCCAAAAACCAGCATTGAAGGCACATGATCTTTGATCTCTCAGGCAGCGCTGCATTAAAAACCGACATAATTCTGTAACAGATATTACCACATGGGCTCAGGAACACTTCAGAAACCATTGTCAGTGAAAACAGTTTGTTTCTCCATCTACAAGTGCAAGTTAAAACTCTACCATGCTGTTAGGGTTCCTACCTCCTCTCGGATCGTTCGGCCGTCTCGCCGGTCGCCATTACAGAGCCATCGGTAGGACGGCCTTATATCCGCTATCTCATTATGTCCCGATCCCGAACAGTTGCACCATGGCCTATAAAGGCGTGGTGTTAAGCGTGGTTTGGGGCCGGGTCATCGTGATTCTACCGGGGTTCCATCTCCGTCCGGTGCGCGTGTTTGACTAATGGCGCCCGTGCGCTTATCCGTGTGCACTAGAGATAGCTGGTAAGATCTGGGAGCATTTAGAGCTGGAGGATCTGTACGGGCGGGTAACCCCTGGAGGTATTTAGTTATTCAGGGGCACTTTTGAGGGTTCTCCCGTTCCGTACTCGCGCGCTCTTTGCTCGATCCGCGGTCACACACGTTCGGTCCTCGCAGCTTATCTAGCCTCACTTCAGCCGGGAATTGGTTCTGAATAGGACACGCCCGATCTGACTTCCTTGTTTTCGGGTTCGCGCTCGCCCTCTGGCACTTCGGCGCCGCTCGCGATTTATTCGCATTCGCGTTTGCCGCGTCCCGCGTATTTAGTTTATTTTTGTGCGTTGGCGCTTAGCGCCTATCATGTGTGATGTACACTCGCGCTATAATGGCGCTTATAGGCTTGTATGTGCGCACTTCTGATTCTACAGCCTCTTCTGCCTTTTCTCCTTCTCCCTCGCGCTCCATGCGCGTTCGAGCTCACGCTCGCCCTCTGGCGCTTCGGCGTCCTTTTCC
>JAUZSU010158876.1:0-13974 GCA_034780255.1 Parotocinclus maculicauda
TCCCAATGAAGCTGCCAGATGCTCCTATTGCTCAAGTGTGAAGGGAGGACACACTAAATACTTGCCACTGTAGTATATTGGCTGTTTTTCAATACTCAATATTCAATATATATATATATATATATATATATATATATATTTGCAGAAAGCTGGAATGGTCACTGTGAGGAGGCTGGTATTAAATCATATCAGTATCAATTAAATGTCAGCAAAGAATTACATAAGTCAGAAATAGAAATGCATGTTTCATTTGTAGCAGCATTTATACATATATACGAAAACATTAAAGCACAAATTGTATGTTATTACAAATGAATAAAATAGAATCAAGAAAGAGTAAGGAGACACTGTTGATATTATTGCATGCTATAAAAATGCTGGAGTTGCTTTTACTCTTGTTACTATGTTCAGCCCAGGTGTCTGCCAAGATGGTGGAAAAGGAATTAATTTCAGCTATGTTGCCAATGTTACATAATATATGTCCCAAACTGTATGAAAAGTAACTAATATTCATTATTACAGTAGTCTGAGGAGGATATTTCTCTCAATATATAAGAAAATAATATACACATCCTTACGCTATTGGACATCATTACATTTAAACCCAATCATATTTCACTATAATAAGTTAACAATCATTTACAGCCAATAAAATGAGATGTCTAATATAAGAGGAGAGAGAAAAAACTGATCTACTTCTCTGCACTACAAATACACATTTGTTTTTAGACCCCAATTTGACAATGATGTTGTGCTGTAAGACCGAGCATTTTGTGTTCATACACTTAAGAGCCCTGAGTGATGGACCCTGGGGGAAAGCCAGCATTTGGGCAAACGGATTAATCATACTCTCTTACTCTCGTTCTCTGTCTCACTCACTATAGAGGTAGCATGAGGCCAGTCCCTCATTAAGCATGCATCCAGGCATATACGAGGGTTTGCAAATCTATTTGAGCAAAAGAGATGAATGAAGAGTATAATTAATGTAATTCTCACCTTTCTATCCCAAACCAGATACAAATGAAACACAGACATTTACAGGGTCATGTCCATACAATGGTGCTTGACAAAATGAAACGCTCAAAGCTGAAGCTGTCCTGTTCAGGGGAATGTACTAAAAGCCATCCAGCCCTTTGTGATGACCAATGTTTATCTGAATTGTTTAATTATTAATAATAAATATGCACAAGCAAATTACACCATAAGCAAATACATAGCATAGACTTTTTCCAAACCAGATATGGAATTTTGGATGATTTCATAAACAAGTGCCCAATTATTATAGTTTTGTCTCAGTTCCATACTTGGGTTTTTTTCTATCTACTTATTGGACTTAAAAATTGGATGGTGTTTCAGGCCATATTTCTGTAGAAAAAAATCTAAATGGTTTAAACTTTTAAGCACCAATGTATACTGTACATATACCACTTAAACGGGTGTTTTAATAGTGATTACGAAAATGTTTATCCTCAAACCACTGGATTCTATTTGGTGTATTATTGTTATATATTAAATTTCAGGGCAGCATAGGCGTACTTCAACTCATTCCTGTCACTCTTCTCAAGCCTACTGGGGATATTTCAGACTGAAATGGTTTTTACTCAAAGTCTTCTTGGAGAAATATTAGTCACAAGAGTTTCTGAAGTGGAGTAAGATAAAGGAGTGAAGAGTGAGAAAGGGCTAATGCACAGAATGGGATGAGGGGTGTCCATGGAGAATTTGGAAGCATTGAATCCTGCTGCTCCATTCAATCTGTGCAATCTCCAATAAGGTAAGTAAATTGCTTTTTTTAATATATTGCCATGGTACAATCTATGAAGCATTGATGTGGATACATTTCATGGACTGCTATTTAAATGAGCCTCAGCTCCAGCAGCAAAACACTCTTATTAAAATACTGCATGGCTAGAGTGCCTGTGCCAACCTGAAACAAACAGATAAAACCGTACAACACAAGACAACACAATGCTCTTCTAAAAACCTGGCCTTTCAAATACATAAGATCAAAATAAGCAGCATGCATATGTAATAGACTTTAGTTTGGTATCGGCTCTTAGAATCAGCATAATGATGATGTGCAGCCGTTATAAGTGTCAATAAGCCTGGGGATATGAGCTTAATGCCTGCCTCTGCCTTTGTGCTCTACAGAGACAGAGGCAGGCATTAAGCTCATGCTCTACAGAGGGGCGGCAGCCATCGGAAATGCAGCACGCTAATGCAGCACATTTCCAATTGATTAATGCTGCAGATCGTATTTGCTGAAACCACATTCTGTTCCTGAAGGAAGTTACAGCTAGACACAAAGATATAAGACAATTCTCATAAAGAATCTACTTAAAGGTGTTTAGATTCTCCCCTAGGTAATGACTGAGCTAAAGTGTAATGGAATGGATTCCTATTAGAGAAGTGGTTAGATGATTCATCAGTTCTTCTTACTTAGGCACAAATAAATAAATAAATCTAAATAATAACACAATGAGAAATTAATGGGTAAGAGAGATAAAGCTGATATGACCATTCAGACTTTTGAATAGCTTATATAAGGACCAAGAATAGATAGTAGTAAGTAGAGAAATAATTGTGTGATGGCTGCAGCATTGTACCGCAACCATTTTCACACACACACACACACACACACACACACACACACATATATATAGAGTCCATTATATGTTAAAGGTTAAAGTCAATTAGGGCTATAGTATATTGGGCTTGTGTACACAATGAATGAATATAATCAAATCTATCTCATTTCCAGTTGTTATGTAATTTAGATTAAAATATACACAATTAACACAAACTAAATCAGAGCCTGGAAGAGTGCAGAGAACTGTTGAGGTGAATACGTAAAATAGTTTTTATTTTATTTTTTAATTTGATTAAATATTCTGGGTAAAAATTTATTATTATTAGATTAGATAGATTATTTTGTACAAACAAATCTATAGGCATGGTTATGCTTCTATCCTGACTAGATATTTTAATCTAAAAAAGAAATATTAATTATATGATTATTTTTAACAGATATGTTTGACCTTTCTGTTTCATATGGCCTAAATAAAATAATTTAAATTAAAATCTAATCTGTATTCAGCAAGATTACATTTTGGATCTCATAGGTGCATGTTTTTTTAAAAGGGAAATCAGCTGTGAGATTTTTCAATTTTAATAAGACATCAGGGAGAAATGCCTGTGAAAGTTCATCTGTGAAACCGGTTGTATTTGTTTAAACAAATATTTTATACATTTGCAAATAAATACATATTTAGCTAAAGCATGACTGATCAACTGAAGATTTTATTTGTTTAACCAAATAAAAATCAATGAAAAATCTCTAAACTTTGGGCTTTCATCGATACACTAATACTGACAACAAAAATAGAAAGAGATGCAACGAATGCTTTTGCACAGCACAAAATATACAGATATATAAGTGAAAGAAAATCTAAAATTTTCTAATTCTTCATTAAAATTAAATAATTTACTTTAATAACAATCAGTAATTTAATTAGTTTACTTTCCATTGCTGAACTGTAAGAAAATTGTTTTTACATTTGTTCACTTCAAATTTGTGGCAATCGCTACTGATTTTATCTTAATTTTATACATGACCATTCCTAGCCTGCATATGAATGATGGACACAGAGAGGATATAATGAACAGAAGCAGCTGTACTTTGATGGAGAGAGACCCTCATGAAAATGTCTTTTGTCGAGGATGTTAGGGCAAAAGCAGCAAAGCACGAGTTGGCTAGTGGGTTTTGCTCTGGGGTGTAAATGGATTAGTGTAGATGAAGCAAGACAAAAGGGTTTAGGCCACAGTCAGAATCAACAGGATAAATGGTTATAATCTGCCTAACTGTGATAAGAACTACCATTCCTACCATTTTCACATTATCTGCAACTATGCTCTTTTTAATAATAAGGGTTGCAGAAAGCGTCTAGGTTTAGTTGTAGTTGTATGTAAATATAAGCAGATATTTATGATCTGCACGAAAATCTAAAAACTTGGTCATGCTTAAAAACAATTTTCACTTATTAATATTATCTCACTGACTAAGATGAAAAATTTATTTACAGACAAAATGAACAAATTCATAGATTCCACTTAAATAAAACTTTATTTATAAGATAAAAGAGCAGTAAAAAGTGCATATATGATAAATGCATTAATGTACAATCTCTTTGAGGTAGGTTTCTGTACATAATATCAATAATCTAGAAAGTGCATAAAGACTAAGGTAATTAAGATAAATCAAGCAGAATCAATTTCACTGGCCAGTAGGGTATTTCATTGAAATATTGTAATATTGTAGTTGACAAAATCACTCAATGTAAATAATAAAAATATAAACCATTTCCAAATGATTGAGCATATGATCAACAATACAGATAATCAATAATCCAGTGTAAGGGAGGGGAGGGACTGCAGCTCAGTGTTTTCTGTCTAAATGGACAGACTCACACATTATAAAGTACTTGCTAGTACTGGGTCCCAATTTTGCCTTAAAAGATTTAAACAAGCGGCTGGAAACATGTCTCTTGGCACTGTCGTCCTTATAGGCATGACAACATCACGTAGTTGATAGCTGCAGATTTGTCACCTGTACATCTATGATGTAAATCCATGAAGATGCTTTCCTGGACTGATGTATGGTGACTGGGGAGGCCATTTGAGTGCCATGAGCCGAGAAAGCAGTTTGAAATTATTTGAGCTTTGTGACATGTCACGTTTTCCTTCTGGAAGTAACCATTAGAAAATGGTACACTGTGGTCAAAAAGAGATGGAGGTCAGCAACAATTCTCAGGTAGGTCTTAGTTGCTGTTCTTAATTGGTGTGAATGCCGCCCAGTGTGGCTTTCTGCTGTAGTAGTCCATCTGCTTCAAGGTTTGGCATATGCATTAGAGATCCTCCTCTGCATACCTTGGTTTTAATGAGTGGTAATTTGAGGTTTCACAAGTCAGACCATGTCCTCCGATCTTCTCTAACTGCGCATGATTATCCAAGTAGAACAGCCAAGTGCATATGTATGTGTATAAATGCATATGGTGTATATATATATAAATATATATATACCTAAAATGTAATAGTTTAACAAAGGCTTACATGATGACTATTTATACCTATAAATGTCAAAGTAATCAGGCATTATTTTGCAGTTGTTTGGGTCTCCTAGGGGTAAATGGGAATAGCATGGTTTTACTAGCTTTTCCTCTGCTCTCCGTTCATTAAACAGCCGAAAAATGATAATTACAGGGTGATCAAGAGGAGAGCCACTGAATTGTTTTCTTTTGTCTCACTGAAATGCTAATGTGTCATTTCAACTTGCTTAATGACAATTAAGGATAAATTGGACTGTTTGCAAATTTAGAAACCCTCCCTGTTGATACATCAACATTTTATTCCTTTGAATAATATCGACTTGATTTTTTAAAGGCATTTATAAATAAAGGAAAATACATCCCTGCCTAAATGAATCTCATGTATATTTATAAGATTTGGCATGTCTGAGGGTATGCTTTCATAAGTCAAGTAGATCCTATTATGCTGCTTAAATGGATTTTCATGGGTGTTAGAGTTTAGAATGCACCGTCATATGCGCTGACTGATACATATTCATGATATGTGTGCCACTACATGGGAAGCAGATCTCTAGTCAGTCTAAGCCTGTGGTAATTGTTTAGCTGCTGTGTGTTCTTTTCCACTCACTCTTCCTCCCAGCGAATAAATTGAGCTGTCGCTGGCATGGTGGACATTTTTTTTCCCACCGTCAGCCCTTGTGGCGCGGCAGGCTTCCATGTGAAAACCCTGCACGATAAATGTCATTTCTAAATCAATTTGCATGAAAAAAGGGTGGAGTGGGAGGTAAAGAGTGTGTGGTCCTGAGGGCACATAATAAATACTGTGGACTACATGCATCTGCACCTGCAGCCCCACCTAACCACCCAGAGGATGATTTCTCCATGTGAAATGCAAACAGTAATCTAAAACGAATGAACATACAAAAAATTAGGGCTTACATGCCCTTATTCTACAAGTTTATACAAAAATGCAAAGCAAAATGAACACAAGCAGATGAACAGAACTGATAAACTTGTACATTTGTTGGAAAGGGCTATTGTGAATCAGTTGAGTCTGTAGAGAATCAACAGCACTGATCACACACAGACATAGAAGATGCATCTCAGTTAGCCTGCTTGATAAATGAGCAGGGTGGGAGTTTTGGTGCAGTATGTGTATGAAAGAATGAGAAAGAGAAAGAGATATTGAGGGAGAGAGAGTGTGTGTATAAGCCCCTGCTCTAAAGGCAGCAGGGCAGGCAGGTGGGCTCTCTGGCCTCTGTGCTCTCGCGAGTCCCCTGCCGTCAGCGCCGACATGACTCTCCTCGACTACGCGTATTCTTAAGCAATAACAACGTGATCCGTATTATCCACCCAAGAATACCCGTCACCGAAGAGAGTCTTTCTAAGGAGAAAGCAATAGCGGAATCGCAAGCATTGTCCTCAACCATTTGGCAAACGGCAAGGCCTTTTGAAACAATTGATTGAAGATGATTTTCTGCACAAGGCAAGGCCCCGTCAATGGTCTTTCTGCAAACAGAAATTGACATAGTGCATTTTTCAATCCATGCTCGAGAGTACACGTGTGGCAATAGCTTTGTGCGTGCCTGTCAGGTGAAGAGTGTGTATTATGTAGCAGCATTAGAGGCAAGCGGTGGGAGTTAGGATGTATCCCCTCCCACCCCCCTCCACCTGCACATTGCACTTACCTAGGCCCCCTTGGTTTTTGCTGTCCTCCCTACGCTATGCTCCTCCGGCACCAGCACATGAGTGGCACCCCATCTCTGTGCTGCAGGCAGAATCCCACTGAATGAGTCCTGCAGTAAAATAGACAGGAGGTGGTTAGGGTTCAGTGGTGAGCTCATGACCTTTTAAGTTTCCCTACACATTACTGTTTTCAGCCCATCACACAAACACCATGTCGTTTATCTAAAATCAGAGACAGGAAAAAAAACAGAGACAGAACCATCAGGAGAATTATGTATGACAAACTCAATTGTAATGACTCATGTCCTGTACACACACACACACACACACACACACACACACACACACATTTAGATTAATATTAATCATAATTAATGTCATTTTACCCTTTATTTTAATATAAAAAAAATTTTTTCATTTTAAATGTTTGGCTATATTGATAGTGAACAAAAAAGGCGCATAAGATAAAAAATAGATATTTTAGAAAACATAATAAAGAAAACAGAAATTCTGTTTTGACAAGCATACGATAAGAAAATTATTTTTAAAAGTAATACATGATCACACTACACAAAAAGCTGAGATGAATTTACTACTATCACTGTCAATCAGAAGCATTTTAGAGCTGAAAGAAAACATGATTAATAATGGATGGTATTTAAAGCCGTAAACGCAGAATATTTTCAGAACTGATCTCCTCACATGAATACAAATTGCATTCTCCGTTTCATTGATTTCATTTTTAATCAATATTCTCTGATTAAGCATTCAGGCATTACTGCCTACATTTCATTCATTATTATTCCGTTTTGTTTATTTGGCTGACATTAAGAAAATCTCTTTAAATACAGAGTTGATTGAAAACATAGTGTGACGTTAACAAAATAAATGGTATAAATAAAAAAATAATAATAAATGGCACATCATCAAAGAACAGACATGTACAAATTGGGTAATGTGTAAAATACAAATTATTATTATTTATTATACATATTATACAAATTATTATTATTATTATTATTATTATTATTATTATTATTAGGAGTTTTTAGTTTTTTGTCTTTTTTTAGACCAGGAGATCTATACTCATACCATTTTTTGTAGTCCACTTTTATTTACGTAAATATGCTGCTAAATTGTTTGTTGTTTGTGTATACTGATAACTTGAACAAACCAACGAAAGCAAATAATATATACGGAAATCCCCAAAAGCCATGTTAATAAAATATCAAGCTTATCGTTACCTCACCAAAATGCAGTAAAATAAGGTAAGAATGTTGCTGAAATATGGAAAGTAAGGGACCAAATCGCTGAAAACAACAAAAGCTGCTCTGGAGCATCATGGGGCTTTAGCAGCCTGCTGCTGCCTCTCACCCCATCCATGCAGCCCCCAGCCTGCTAAACACACTTACACATACACGCACACATACACACACACACAAAGCTGGTCAGATGCAGGGCAACACTCATCCAGCATTACAGCCGCAGGGCAATCTCTCCACCTCGGAGACATCACACACTTTCCAACTCCACACACCAGCCAGGGATCCCCCTCCCCTTACCAACTGTGCGAATTAATCAATACTCATCCATGCAGATCTATTTCTGTCTATCTCCCCCAAAGTTCTGAGTACTTTCTCTCAGCAAGGAATTTCATTTTTCTCAATGTTCTCATCTTTTTTCCCCTATAAAATAATGCAACAGCATAGAATAGCAGGGGGAAAAGTGGGACGGATCTCTCCATGTTTTCCTCCCAGCACGGAGCATCTTGGAATGATCTGTATTCTGCACCTCACCTCCACTTCTCTACCCTCTCTCCACAAGAGTGCTGTGGTGCCCTATTCCTATTCCACCCTACATAAGAAGCCCACTTCTGGCAGGACCCTTTACTGATTGCAATTTAATTGCAACAAGCCCATGAATATGGTAATATGGTGCAATACTCTTGAGAGGAGGGCTCTAGACTAAGCAGCGCATCGCCACAATCCAAAAAGGAGAGAAGATAGAAATAGACAAAAAAGACGTGAGTGGATTAGTTGAAAATGCAGGAGAAAAGAAAAGAATGGAAACAAGAAAGAGCTGGTCACGTGTGGAAGTGACTTACCCTGCCAACCCTTACGTCCAGTGGCTGTCTCCGACAGAGCTTAGAGTTGCTGTGCGGTGTGCAATACGGCCTGGATGGTGAAGCCCTGGATCTCTGCAGTGCCTCCGATGCAGTTAGAGAACCGGCCAGGCAGCAAGGCAGTCCCAGGGAGCACAGGTGGATGAGGCTGCGGCATCCTCTCAGGGATGCTAAATGAAAAGGATCAAAACCATACTTCTCACTCCCGAGCCAGTTGTTGCTTGACACAGCAGATGAACTTACAGCAAAGGAAGAGAGTGAAGTAGAGGGAGCACAAGCAAGAGGGTGAGAAAGCAAGAGACCATGTCAGAGAAAGGAGAGTGTGTGTGTGTTCGGCGTGTGTGAGAGAGTGAGATAGAGAGGGTAGTGAGGAGTGAGGGAGAAGGGGAGAGGGGGAGAGAGAGAGAGAAAGAGAGAGAGAGCGAGAGAGGAGGGTCTGACTGAGTGACTGATAGAAAGAGAGAGAGAGAATCTATCCAGTGTCGGTCCACAGCCTTGTAGCTTTTTTCAAATACTGATTTCTCTCTCTCCCTACCTCTCATTCTCCTCTTAGCTCTGAGAAAAGCAGAAAATAATTAGATTTGAGCCACACATGCTTTCCAAGCGTGGATCTGAGGTTTCTAATGGTGGATTAATTGAGGGAAATCTGACGTGTTACATGCTCCACAGGCTCCCAGTTCTGACTTCCCAATCGGCACGTGGCCCCAGCCCCCGTGGAACTGCTGTTAATACACAATTCAAAAAATGCCATTGTGAAAATGACTGCGTTCACGCTCTCTACCCCCCCAACACAGGCTAACCCACCCCCTCCAACAGCATATGCTGACTGACATGGCGTAGCTGCTCATAAAAGCATGAAAAAAGAAATAGAAAAACATGACATTATGTTTGATTCCGTCCACTTATTAAAGAAATAAAATATATAGAAGTGTAGAATTTGTGCTCTTGCCTTCAGCAGACGTGTGGTGCAGCCTCTTTCAGAATGACAGCATTAGATGGTAAATTGGAATGAATTCCTTTGTGAACAGGGAGAAAAGCAGAGAGAGAGAATTTCCCCGAAAAAAAGGGGTGGTGGGTATGGGGGGGTGGTGGACTGTGCAAATGCACCTAATTTCATTTCGAATGATGTAAGGCTGTCTTAATGCCAACAAGCCTTTTAACTTCCCCAATGAGACTGACTTTTTAAAGCTGACATTTTAGATTACCAAAGCCTAAAACGATTTGAAAGGGAGATTAAAAAAAAATATTTCTTTTTTTATTTGAGTACGAGACTATTATAAATAAAATTTTAACATTGTGTGTAGAAGTTGAGCTTCCTCTCCCAATTTCTTCTTTTTGGTGACACTTCTGATGTGAACTTCTAGTATTTAAAAATGCCATCAAACAGGTATAAGGCTGAGGTGCTGCAGTGATTGACTGAAGAACATGGCACGTTCAAACCAGGAGAACATATCCCTTTATCTGATCAGAAAAATACTGTGGTCCTGGAACAATCCTTCCGAAAGCCAAATACATATGAATCATATCTATATGCAGAATAAATGAAATAAGAACCGCTCTAACTGGTTATTGTATTATTATACAAAGCAGACAAAGAAATCGTACACAGTGAATTGGGCCAAAGACAGCAATCTACTGCCCCCTGTTGACTAATACACTGACTGAACAGCAGGGCCTTCATTGTTCAGACAACCAATCGTTATTTGGAAGACACTCACTGCAATTACAGGGGAACAGCCCATAACTCTCTATCAAGTGCTAATCAAGCCAGGTGACAAACAGCAGTGCAAAAGACTTAAAACAAAGCAAAGCAAACACAGACAATACAAGGATCGCTCAGCTGGCTGCTTTGAAATCAAGAAAAATGCAGGTGCAAGAGAAGGAGAAAGGCAGAGAGGAGGGTAGCAAGAAAGAGGAAAAGAAGCTTGCACATTACAGCCTCTTCAAGGAGAACTTTTTCTTCACAAATGCTTGACTGCCTGGGTTTTCATACCTCCAAGGCCATCACTCAGCTGGGCACACAGACAAACAAATAATGATGTATCCTTCTGCTTTCCCCTTATCACTCTCATCTTTTTTGGCACAAACAGCAGTTAAAGTGTGAGTGTAAGAGGGACTACATTCCATTGCACCTAAAGTAATTGAAATTGGCTTTCATAAGAGCGGGGAAGCATTAATTAGTCATCATCAATAGTAAAGGTCCTGCAAACAGCTGGAAGGGTACAGGCACCTGAGTTACGATTGGATTCTTTCAGACGCTTTTGGAGGGACACATGCCTATTTCAATCAATAGTGTGTAATAAAAAATCTCTGTTTCTTTCATTTTGACCACTGTTCCATTTTAAGAACGTAAAGAACAGAAAAGGAAAGAAAAGAGGAATGGCACAAATACATGCTTCATTGCACTCTCTATTGCTCTAAGAAATTGGCTCACAACAGCTAGTGATCATACTTGCATTCACCACCTCTCCATCATGTTTGGGAGCTGAGTTATAGTGAGCCGTTATTAGCGTCGTCTTATTTTTTCTACATCAAGCTTGTTAAAGCACATTACTTAATTAGTGGTTGTTTATTACTACACTGCTCACAAAAATTAAATGAAAACATTTCAATAGGGGATATTTCATTCTGAAATATCCTCTAATTTTTGTGAGTAGCACATAATGGGGTTGAACTCTTGTTCAGGGGGGTATTTGTGCTCTGTTTGAAAGATGGTTTATTCAGATTTTAGGCACTCAATTTATTCACCCTGTGGCTCATGGTAAATGCAAAAAAGTTCACCTACTCAGGCAATGCAGTCCTGTGTCACGAACTTGCAAATATTTCAATTCAACACACAAATGCAGACACACTAGATGCTTCATTTGCATGTACACAGTACTAACATACACAAACCATCCCACACACGAACACATACAGGCATGTTTGATAAATAAAATTTCTTCAAATAAACGTGGGCTAAAATCAACTCTAGGGATAGAGATATATGGGTAGGCAGTAAAGACCATACTCAGTGATGCCTGCAAACAAATGGCGTTGTGCTTTCCCAGTGTGGACATTGTAAGAATGCATTTTTAAAGATTGCAAGACTCTGGGCTATAGCTGCAGTACCGGCCAACAATAAATAGAAAAAAGACTAATATTTTACTGGAAGACATAAGCAGGCTGCATGTAATTTAGTCTTACCTGATCTGAGTGGGCAGGTACTAAATATCTTCATGTTCTTAAATTTCCGCACATGTATATTTATGTAGACAAAGACATATGTAGATGAGGAAACCCGTAATAATGCAAAACGGATACAAAAAAAATTGAATTACTTTTATTGAACAGTTTTATTATTTTTAAACTTGAATGCATTGTAAAAATGTTTTATAGCCTCCATGAGGAATTGGTGTTATGGATCATGCTAGCACTTGAACTCAACCCACATCATTTGGATTATCAGGTAGATCACTGGAGACCCCTGGCTGCCAGGCAACTCCCTGCACACCTCACTGCACTGGTGCTGCTGCTGAGATTGACCACTCACCTTCTATCATTAGATCTCCACCTACATTAGAGCTCTTGACATTTTAGCACAGAATCAAATATATTTGTGGCTAATCCATGTTATTCATGCAGTATAATTCATTCCTATGAGGATACCATAATAATATAAGTATAATAATAACAACAATCTTAATTTATATAGAACCTTTCATAGAGCGGTATGAATGCATTGCTTTACAGTACAGAAAGTGGAATAAAATCAGTAAACCATTTTAATCAGTTAACAATAAAAATCAAATTAAAAGGGATGCTTGATTAAAAACATATGAGTGAATAACGACACTGTAAAGTCACTGATGCAAGAATATGGTGTGGAGACATATTACTTATAACCAAATGGATTCTAGTGACTAGATCAGTTTTAATACTGAGATCTCTGATAACTAAACTAAACCAATGTGGGATCGTTACCTAAAACTAAAATGGTGGAATTTGCACTTATTCACATCTTGGCAATTTGGAGTAACCAGTCATTGAGAAAGAAGCCATAACACATTACACCAGAGCTTGCACTTTGAAGGTAAGAAAGAGACCAGCACCAGTACTATATGCCCTGCCCCATTGCCAAAAGTTTTACCGGCAGGGTACAAACAATGAATATGTCTTGGTATACTGGTGTATAACATAAAAAGAAATAGGAATGACAGACAGAAAAGAAAAGAAAAGAAAAAGGTATTAAATCAAATCAAAAGGTATAAACTAAAATTATCTTGAACAAGAGAGGTGAACAAGAAAGCAATTAACTAAAAGATGGCACATACCCACCAAGGTAACT
Source organism: Parotocinclus maculicauda (assembly GCA_034780255.1). Lineage (NCBI taxonomy): Eukaryota > Metazoa > Chordata > Actinopteri > Siluriformes > Loricariidae > Parotocinclus > Parotocinclus maculicauda. Next base: position 13,217 of record JAUZSU010158876.1, read on the forward strand.
GTTAGAAATGCATAAAATTACAGACAACCCACTGCTGCCTTCATATAATACGATAGTAGACATAATTACAGCTTCCAACTGGCAAAAACATTCACACCAAGTGGGAATTCCAAGTCAGAAATTTCTGATCATTCTGTTGGACAGCCATGCTTTCTCCAACCAAACCTGGAAGTAAGGCAACTGGCATGGCGATCATTATGGCTGCCAACACAAACGTGCTATGCATCAAGGTTAATTCAATTTTCAGTTTATAATAAACTGCAGTTTAAAAATTATTGAATTACTCCAGTTATGGAAATTTCAGTATTTTTAAAACCACCTTGTATAAATTGCATGGACTTTTGTAAACATGAAGATCTGGTCCAAAACAAAAGTGTCAAGAAGTTTAAGACAAGTCAACTAAGCAAGGCAAGCTTACTTACCAGACACTTCTTATTTTAACTAGTATTTAATTATTCATGGCATAAATTTAATACGTTTTTGTCCATATTTATGATAACATCAAGAAGTTATTGCAAATTTGTCAGCTGAAAGTCCATGGTGCTAATCTCCCGTTCCACCACATCTCAATGGTGTTCTACTGGATTGAGATTTGTTTATTTGGCTTCTTTAACGTCGCTATCGGCATCAGTGGCCATGTAAGCAACACACACATGTTTATATTCATACACAAGTTCATCGCAACACCAGTCACATATATATACACAAGTCAATGCCAATTTGGAGTAATCAATTAACCTAACACGCATGTCTTTGGA
>JAUZSU010158887.1:0-13973 GCA_034780255.1 Parotocinclus maculicauda
CCAGCCACTTATTGCTACTTGTCCCAACTTTTTTGGGATTTGTTGACACTGTGAAATTTTGAAGCAACATATTTTTCTTTTAAAATGTTACATTTACTCAGATTAAACTTTTGATCTGTCATCTGTGTTCTATTACAAATAAAATATTGACATTTGCCATCTCCACATCATTGCATTCAGTTTTTATTCACAGTTTGTTTAGTGTTTCAACTTTTTTGGAATCCGCTTTGTAGTTTGTCAACTTTTATTAAGAACTTGGCTGGTTTGCACAGAAGAAAGGCCTTTTTTGGGGGGGGTATTTATAATAACACACTTTTTGCTATACGGTGTACATTACAGATCTACGTTACAAATCACATCCATTTTTCTTTCGTGTTCACAAACTCCTACTCACTGTGAAAAAGCCTTAAGCGTGTATTTTTTAAATCAATAGAATGGAGGACACAGCGCTCCTGTAGTACCACATTGAAAAACTGAGTGGATTCCCTCCTTGCCTGTGTGTCTCAGTGTGAAACTGTGTTATTCTGTAAATCAGCTTGATTTCGGTTTATCCTCACCCTCGGCTCCCTCTCATGACTTTAACACCTGCAGTGGCATTAAAGCACATTTTCCACCTCTTTTTTTCATTCGCACTGTGCTGTCAAAGAAACACTGCTCAGCTCTGGTGCTAAGAACGTCTTACACCTGACACAGCTCAGCACAAGAACAACAAAAATAACACACAAATGATGTGTCGTTGGACAAGCAATCAGGTCGCAATGTTTCAGATTGATCTCTATAGCACTTTTTTTTCATTTTAGTACTGTCTCAAAATAGTTTTTTAGTTGTCGATCATCTACTAACTAAGCCCAGGCGCAAATTGAGCAAGCCTAGGGTGACAATTGCAAGGCAAAACGCAAAACTTTAAAAGGAAGAAAACGAGGCGAACAAAGACTCAAAAACCGAATTTTTTTAACCCAACCATGTGCAAATTCCAATCTGTGTAGCACATCTTATCAGTGTCTTTGCCCATGTGTGAAGTATGTTCTAAAAGAGAGTGCCTAAAGATGCCTGGTGTCACCGTTAAATCCTTTGGTGCTAAGACCCTATTAATAAAATACTGAAGGAGGGCAACAGAATGATGACTGGAATTGTGCTCTGTAAAGAGATATAGTAACTATATTAGTTTTTAAACAAAAGACCAGGCTAAAGTTGATCATCAAGCAGCAGGATGAGCACAAGTGAAGGACGGAAGGACGTCTCTCTCCGAAGCTGTGCAGTGACCCACTGACTGGCTCTGGCTCAAAAGAAATGCTTAGGATGATCACAAAGCAAGAAGGAATGCAAGTTTCCTGGGACTCGCACGGAGCCCTCTGGAGTTGTCACAGGTCTTTCCTTAGTCACGAAACACATTTATGAACATAAAAAGTGCTGGATGGCAGAAGTAACATCACTGCAGACTGGACCTAAATTGAACTGTTTGGGTTACAAATAGATGTGATTTTTAGCCCAATAAATCAAGCAGCTTCTTCACCTTTAAGACTCGTCATGCAAAATTCAGAAGCCGCACAGCCGCTGTCAGCACTTTCACACTTAGGAGACTCTTGAAGATTCATGATGAAGTGGAGATTGTGATGTAAGTTTCAGATGAACGTGACAAACAAGCCCACGGGAACCTGTGCAATATCATCTAACACTTGTAGAAGCCTCAATGTACCTACATGCAGCCTCTCATCACTTAAAGGAGAAAATCCATGATTATTGAGACAAATTTGTATACAAGTATGAGCCTTTTAATGACTGCATTATATTCTGTGAAATGGATGTTAACCAGACATTATCACAGTCACACAGTCTGTTTATACTGCTGTAATAAAAAAATAAAGGATACTTTTGACAGAAACCACAAATGCATTGATAGATTAGCCAGATGAACCAGAGACTCAACGAGTGATGAGAACCGGCTTATACAGTAATAGGTTAGAGAGAGAATATACAGGTAACAACAGAAACACTCTGTATAAGAAATATGCAGTTTTTCAGTGTTCTATAGGCACTGGCAATATCCTCAATATGCTCAGAAAAGCACATAATTTATTACAATAAGAAAAATTTATCCCAATACTTTAAAATATCGTGCTGCCCATCTCTAGGTGGAATACAGATAACGGAATCAATACAGCTAACTGGAAGCGCCAGTGAAACAGTGAAGCCAAAGGCTCAGTCATTGCTTGAAGAGGCGTTTCACATGACCAGAAAGCAGTGGAGTCACATTATGAATCCTATAACAATTCAGCTGAGAGAGAGAGAGAGAGAGAGAGAGAGAGAGAGAGAAAGACTGCTTCAGAGCGACGATTAAAACTCTAAAAATAAATAAAAACTTCATGCATCCTGATTCCTACATAAACCATATTGTTTAATTATGTGTGAAAAAGTAAACCCTACAGTAATCAAAGCCTTCATTATATACGGTACATGATTGGGAAAAATAATGAAAAATGAATACTTTCTCATGTAATATGACTGTTAGGCTCACACTCAGCTTTTTTAAATCCAGTTTTCTTGGGACTATCGCTTATAATGAGATTACTCCAGATCTGTTAGAGATCCACAGTGCCAGCCCTCCTGCTGCCCAGCATCTGATGCCATATCTCATTTCTAGAAGGCTTTGATGGATTCTCTTCATCACCTACCTTTTACCAGAGTAAAATGACTACCTGTCAGGAGCAACTCTCTTCCTTTCAGCTCTGTTCTTGCTAATTCATGCTGCCCATCACCCTCCCTTATCCTTTCAGGTACCAGCAGCTGTTCTAGCCAAACCCCATACTTTGAGCTGATTGATAATACAAGCCCATATACCTGCATTCTGTATATACAGAATACACCTGTAATGGTAATGACTTATACAGATTGGATCAAGTCAGGTTAAGACAAATTTATTTCAAAATGAAATATCCCATAATGTAAAACCCCCTAATTTCTGTGAGCAGTGCATATGTAAGAATTAAAGTGTTATTTAATTAACAAGTATCTAACAATATACAGACTATAATAAATATAAATTTTAGAGGGGTCAATCCATCTGTGTTTTTGGGTTACGATGACCTGGAAATACCCATGCAAACATGGGTGAGCCCTTTAAACCCAGGTTCCTCTAATCAAACCCCACTAATCTTAACGACATTTCCATATCCAAATATCAAAACATTTAGCATTATACAAGCCACATGTCCCAATCCCAGCCTCTACCTCTGAACAACTTCTTCAGGGGCAGATAAAGGAACTGGGCTTTCAGCGAGTTATTTTCTGGACACGTGGATCCTTTTGTAAATGTTGTAACCAGTTGCTAAGCAACTCAGAAAATCTGGTATCTACCATATGTTTGTGGCTGCTGGTCTCCTGTAGATGTTTATAAGAATTCATGCATATTGGCTCATTAATACGAGCATGTGCACAGATAAGACTGTTTTGCAACTTACTGGGTCAAACTGCATGCATGCTTATGTATCCAGACATAAAGAATGGTAAACATGTGTTATCTGCTAATGAGAATATTATGGAAGTGAGCATTTATTGGGAAAAAAATATTTTGTATACAGTGCTGGTACCTCTGTTCTCATCACTAATCTGTTTCCCAAGGATTGTCAAGAACCGAAAACAATGATTATCAAACCAAATTTCCTCATAAGGATTAATGTAAATTGAATTCATGGATTACAGATCCATAAAAAATCCCTTGTATGAATTATATTATGCATTGAAAGTGAAAAGTAAAAGCAAAACACTTACTCTATAGGTGAACTCAAGGTGCTCAAATGCTCAGTCTAAAAGCCATGTGGATTCAGTTCCACTTTTCTTTTCGGCTGGCTAATAAGAATACAGTACTGAAGATGTGAAAAATTAAGAAAAACACAATAAACACAGTGAAGAGCTCCACTGAGTGAGAGCTTTGAAAAATCGGAATCACTATATGATGGAAATAAGGGGCTCTAAATACATGTGGGGTATGTGACGGGGTTCATGGAATGAGATAAGGTGGTACCGTGCAGGGAATGTCGTGTTAGATGCGTGAAAAACGGGTCACAAAGCAGACGGTAAAGCAGATAAATTGCATTTGGGTGCATCATACAGCTCCACCAGCAGGAGCGGAAATCCAAATTTAAAGAAAATTCTCTTCAGAACTTTTATTGTCTGCTGAGTACATTCAATAAATCATTAATGCAGGATGGAGTAGATACAATATATCAAAACAATAGCGGTCCTACAGCTGACCCACGAAGTTCCTTACGTTATAGAGGAAGAAAAACAGAGTTACGGAGTCAGAGATACTTCACCTAAGACTTCAGTAACCCAAAGAGGATCTTAAATTGAGTTATATGATGACATGTAGGATATAACGCAGCAAAAAGATCCATTTGGTACAATATGAATTACCTGATCCTGTTTTAACTTCCGTAAGCAGCATAAAAATCCATGCAGACAAATATTTTCTGTTCAGTATATTCAGGTTTATCTTTTAACAACAGCACAGGAAGAACCAGAGAGTTATTATTGGAACCATTTTAGAGCTGTACCAGTAAACCTAAACCAGTTGAAAAAGCTTTATAGATAAAGTGGTGAAAATAAGTATTTGACATTGAGTTTTTCCACCTACAAAGAATAGAGAGGTCTGTAAAAAAGTCTGTGAGAGACAGAATCTAATAAATAAATCTATAAAATTGCATTGTATGATTTTTAAATAATTATTTTGCATTTTATTGCATTAAATAAGTATTTGATCCCCTACCAACCAGCAAGAATTTTGATAGAAAAAGCCCCTGTAAGGGTTCGCGCCGTGCGCGTCCTGCCACGCCGCGATTGTTTTATCCCCGTTTCTTTGGTGTTTTGTTTACAGTTTTGTTCCTTCCTCATGTGGCGTCTTGTTTTGATTTCGCGGCAATCGATTGGCTGTTTTGTTCGCGTCACCGTCACGCCCCCTCATTCTGCGCACCTGCTTTCACTTTGTTCATTAGGTGCTCATTATTTAAGCCTGGCGATTCACTTCCGTTTTGTTTCATTTTGCGGGGTTGATTTTTGTTCTGTTTCTCGGCTTCACGCCGTTCCGCACGTCTGCTTAATATGCCGCTCCGAACCTTGGCTTTTTATGCCGTTCAGTTCCCCGTCTCATTGTTCTGTTTTTGGCTTCCTTTAGTTTTAATTTTCTTTGGTTCAGGCATTTAAGTTATTTTCTCTCTCGGCTCCCAAGCCACCGCTGGACTCTCGGCTCCCAAGCCGTTCTGCGTGTTGTCTCTGTCTCACCCTTACAGGACTTCCTGCCTGATGTTGCAGCTGTGACTCCTGGATTCCATCTCTGCTTGTGGGGGTCCTATCCGTATGCGGACCCGTCTCTGGATCCTCTCGTAAGGGCTCTAAAAGGCCGGTGACGATTTCCTCGGCTCCTGGCACCAACCCCCAACGTGCATCTATCGACGGGCCGCTGGGACTCCTCAGGCGCTCCGGCTCCTTCCAGTACTGCGACCTTGTGGCAGGGTCGTCCTCCGCTGTGGTTATCTCCTCTTCAGCTATGGAGATTAATTACACCTGTTTGAACTCTTTACCTGTCTAAAAGACACCTGTCCACACAACTCAATCAATCCCACTCCAACCTCTCCACCATGCCCAAGACCAAAGAGCTGTCTAAGGACACCAGGGACAAAATTGTAGACCTGCACAAGGCTAATCCTCTAAAAGATAACCATTACGTAAGGTCCCCCTGCTCACACTAGCAAATGTCCAAGCCCGTTTGAAGTTCACCAATGACCATCTGGATGATTCAGACGAGGCATGGAAGAAGGTAATTTGGTCAAAGACCACAATAGAGCTTTTTGGTATGAACTCCACTCGTCGTGTTCGGAGGAAGAAGGAGGATAAGTACAACCCCAAGAACACTGTCCCAACCGTGAAGAATAGGGGCAGAAGCATCATACTTTGGGTGTGCTTTATTGCAAAGGAGACAGGATGACTGCACCGTATTGAAGGGAGGATAGATGGGGTCATGTATTGCCAGATTCATCAAAATCCTTCACTCAGTAAAAGCACTGAAGATGGGTTGTGGCTGGATCTTCCAGCATGACAATAACCTGAATTACACAGCCAGGAAAACTAAGCAGTGGCTCTGTAAGAAGCATTTCAAGGTCCTGTAGTGGCCTAGCAAATCTCCAGATCTGAACCCAATGGAGAATCTTTGGACAGAGCTAAAACCTGAAAAATCTGAAAAAGATCTCTATGGAGGAGTGGGCCAAAATCATGGTCAAAAACTACCACTGTAATTGCAAATGAAGGTTCTGTGCCAAATATTTAATTCTGTTTTTGTATTATTTAGTTACAGGCCTCTACATTCTTTTATATATATATATATATATATATATATATATATATATAACAGGATAACACACACACACACACACACACACAGTGTCATATAATATTATACCAGTATAATTTTTTTAACAATATAAAACATCCATATCGTAATATTCTGACGTTTTTACATAGTGACTCATAGGCAGAGCAACAGATATGGCGGGAAGAGGTTCTGCAGTGGAGGAGTTTGTCCCAAAAAGGGGAATGACTTCTGATACAAATTATCAGATATACAACCAACTACAGTAATATGTAAGATATGCAAAAGGTCTGTAACAACAAAAGGGGGGGGGGGTGAATCTAATCTGTTTCACCACCTCAAGCAGAAGCACTAAGCTGAGTACGAGGAAAGTCAAAAGTACCACGAGGTGAGGTATTTCACATATATAAGTAATATATAAAGTATAAAACATATTTTATAGCAATTGTATGTTGTTTAAATATATCACCAAATATATCTTTGCAAAAGTACAATAATATTCTGATGTTATTTTAGGGTCATATCACCCACCCCTAATATATACAGGCTTCTCTTTAAAATGTCAGTAAAAAGTCTCCATTCGACAGCTACATAACTATCACATCCCATTGACTCCATCCCATCCATTTAACATTAATGCAGTACACAACAAGATCCTCATCCATATGGAAATCCTTCAGAAGATCTTTCTCTCTGTAATAATACAAAAATCTGGTTCCAGGGGCCAAGAGGTGATTTTCCTTTAGCCTTGAACTCAGTAACTGATGACTTTAGCAGTCAAGATCGTGTACCAAGTTATTTAACTCAGCTTGAGTAAATAGCTGACACATTCTGGCATCAACATGCAGAAGTAGCAGTCATCAACATGGTTTTAAAGCTCTCGTCACACCACTGGAATTCCAAAGCTGAGATGCCATTGTCTCAGGTTTTCATTACACATCTGTGTCTTGGTCACTCAGTTTAACCCCAAAATATCCATAATAAGGTTTTCATACAAAGTCTTTTTTTTAGAGTGTTGGATGACAAATAAAAAAAATGATTTAACAAAGTTAAATATGCTAAAACAACATAACTCTTGGATTCAGCAAACTAAAACACAGTGTGGTGCTCAAAAGTTTGTGAACCCTTTAGAATTTTCTGTATTTCTGCATAAATATGACCCAAAACATTTTTTCAAACAAGTCCTAAAAGTGGATAAAGAGAACCCAGTTAAACAAATGAGCAAAAAAAGATTACACTTGGCCATTTATGTATTGAGGAAAATGATCCAATATTGCATATTTGTGAGTGGCAAAAGTATGTGAACCTTTGCTTTCAGTATCTGGTGTGATCCCCCTGTGCAGCAATAACTGCAACTAAACGTTTCTGGTAACTGTTAATCAGTCCTGCACACCGGTTTGGAGGAATTTTATCCCAAGGTCAGGATTTTGACTTGGCCATTCGAAAACATTAACTTTATTATTCTTCATCCATTGTGCATGTCCCACCTTCTCTTGAGATTCAGTTAATGGGCAGATGTCCATTTCCATTAGAATTATCTGATATAATTCAGAATTCATCGTTTCATCAATAATGGCAAGCCGTCCTGGCCCAGATGCAGCACAACAGTCCCAAACCATTATATTACCACCACCATGTTTCACAGATGGGATAAGGTTCTTATGCAGGAATGCAGCGTTTTCCTTTCCTCAAACATAACGCTTTTCATTTAAACCAAAAAGTTATATTTTGGACTCATCCGTCCATAAAACATTCTTGTCCATGTGATCTGCAGATGAGCAGCAATATTCTTTTTGGAGAGTAGTGGCTTTGTCCTTGCAACTCCGCCATGCACACCATTGTTGTTTAGTGTTCTCCTGATGGTGGAATCATAAACATTTACGTTAGCCAATGTGTAGCCTTTAGTTGATTAGAAATTACCCTGAGGTCTGATTGTCATCCCATTGATTAAAAACATCTGACTTTAATTTTATCTACAAATTAACCGCTTATACTAGAGTTTCACATACTTTTGCCACTTAAAAATATGTAATATCGAATCATTTTCCTCAAGAAATAAATGACCAAGTATAATCTTTGTGTCTCATTTGTTTAACTGGGTTCTCTTTATCTTCGTTTAGGACTTGGAAAATCTGATGATGTTTTAGGTCAAACTTATGCAGAAAATTCATATGTTTCTTGTAGTCAGCAAAATTAATGTAGACCTGTGTAATAGTTTATATATATACACTGTACAACAGGCTGTCCAAATGGCTGTTATGTGGTGCACACAAGAGCCAAGCCATTAATGATATCATCACAGGGAACACGAAAAACCTTTACCATAACTTAAAGTACAACCACAACTGTATGACGAGTGTTCAGCAAAAAAATCTACCTCTCAACACATTGCAGCTCCATGTATAAAACAAAAGTCCAATGCTCAAAGCTTTGAAAGCAAAACAATATAATTTAGGCTCCCATCATCAGAATGAAATAACTGTCATATATAACTTGCTTAAAAACATTACAGGAACACTTTTTAATTAGTATAGCATCAACACAATTCAACTTCTGGGACAGTGGTCTGGTCAATTAAGTAGCAGGAGGGTTCTTAATCAGTTTCAGCTACTTGTTGTTACTTGGTGTTGGTGATTAAATTTGCACTCCAGGAGTAACTCCCAAAACAGAAATGGTTTAATAGGTGGAGGCCATTTTGGCTGATTTTTCAGTAATTTTGCAGTTGGGTAGGGTCAGCATCATTAATAGTACAGGATGCAGGATGGCACATCAATACTTGAAATTACCAGAAATTCTGAGAATGGAGGACATTCTCAGACAAGTCGTGAGTGCAACTGTGAATGCTACTTACTTTAAATGATGATACAAGTTGGGACCTGATCTACCTTGCTGTGTTGCCTGGACAAACATCTGAAACACTAAATCCCCAGGTTAAAGTACTGATACTGTGTAGAAGTGCATCAAAATATATGAATCATCTATTTTAATTGTGCAGTGTGATTTTTTTATTTTTTTGCATGGTTAGCTTAATCTATATATTTTTGACCACAGATGAATTCAAAAACCTTTCGTAGTTTATTAAAGCTTCATGAGAAAGTTTCTCTGGAATGCCTTAAAACAGGGTGCAGTATTTGCTGTATGAATCACTGCATTGTACACTCCTTGCACTTAATGCACATTAAAACCAAAGAGTTCAAATTAAGATACAAAGCAGACAGATGTTTGAAGTGTCTGAGATTATTCTTTAAATAAAGCACTCAAAAACATCACTGAGCTTATGCTGAGCTGTGATCTTGAATGATGAGGCTTCTCCAAACCCTCCATTAGTTGTAACCTGTAATCTTTGGCTCCCAAGCTCTGAAGCATCTGTGCACTTAGCTTAAACACCACCAGCTCTTTGAAAGCTGCAAGTAATACATTATGAAGATATTCTGTGGTGAATCAGGAATAACCGGTAACAAACATTCACTGTCTAATTTTAGGTATCAATGTGGAATTAAAATCAGTCGAAACTAATCAACTTCTGTGCATGGTATGTCTTAAATTGAAAGATTGTGAGTGGATGAAAAACTGCTAAGATGTTACTTCCCTGACACAGATGTCCTCCTGAGGAAATTACAGGTCTAAATCCCAAACAAGTACATTCCACAAGCTCTAAGGCACTTACTGAAGAATTGTACTGGAGTAAATTTGGTATTATTTTCAGCTTCAAATTCTGACATTCTCCACTCCATTCCTCATAAATAACTGAGACTTACAACACTATATAACTACTATAATCCCAATTGACATATTAACTACTATAATCCCAATTGACATATTAACTACTATAATCCCAATTGACACATTGGCATATGAGTTTTATTGACCCAAGACTGGACAAGCTTCTGGGACTGCATTGCTAATATTTAGAGTTAACGCATTAAAACAGAAAACCCCATTTGCATCTGTTGCTGACTTAATAATTGTGAGTGCTGTATTTATGTTTAACTTTAACTGCGTTGCCTGCAAACCACCATCTTACCATCTTCAAGTGATTAGATTGACAATATCAAAATAGCTACTGGTGTTTTTTCTGATCACTGCACTTATCACACACACACACACACACACACACACACACACGTGTGTGTGTGTGTGTGTGTGTGTGTGTGTGTGTGTGTGTGTGTGTGTGATTTAGGCAACAGCCATAGCTTTGTAAAGGTTATAAAGTATTTTTTACCAGTGCTGTACATTCATGTGTTTATAACAAATCACACAACAAGTCTACCAGTCTAAATTACCCAACCAAAAATATTTTATAACAGGTACTACAATGCCTTGCTTGCTACATTTCCCAGACAGCCTATATATAATGCAATTTGTAAGCCCTGTTATTATACAGCTTTTTAACTTTTTTAATTAATACTGATATACTATATATTTCATATATGCTGATCACAAAAATTAGAGGTTACTTCAAACCAAAGTCTCCCATAAATAAATATCCCCTATTTTTTGTGAGTAGTGTATAAAAAAAAACTATTTAATGCTAGTGCAACTGAGGTCTACAGTATTTTAGTTTATTCTTAATCATAAGATTCTTAATAAATCTTTAATGCAACAGACTACATGCAAATCAAATAAATAAATACTCGCTCAACAGAATTCAACAGTGACACCTCCTATTGGTTGCAAGACATGTTTGTAAGGAGTGATGGGACAAAATAACATCTGAAACATTAATCCGTTGGTATCCTCAATGCTAAGATGCCTTTAAAAAAAATTAAAAAAAATTAGAAGGCCTAGGACCAGCATTTTTAAAAGAAAAGCCAATAATTTACATAATAATTTTTATTAATCATGATAATTTTGTACACATTAAACCATCACAAATTACTATAAACCACCAGAAAAACGGTATCGATAACCCAATGAGTAATGTTAAAAGTTTAAAAAAAAAGAAAAGGTTTAGGTATAATCCATCTGAATATTAGAAGCCTATTACAAAAAGATAAAATGGATCAATAAAAAATTCTGGTTGCACAGTCTGATCCTGATATAATAGTTGTAACAGAAACCTGGCTGAGGCACTTTAACAGTGATGAAGCTGTAGCGTTAAATAATTTTATCCTCCATAGAAAAGACAGAATCTCAAGGGGAGGGGGAGTTGCTATTTATACCCGAGTAAATATACAAACTACTGTTCTATGTGCAATATCTAAAGAAAAATGTTACGAGTTCTTAGCCCTTGAGATTTCACTCGGAAAAAATAACTCTTTTATTTTAATTGGCATATACAGACCTCCCTCTGCCCCACACGCTACAATCGAGGAATTAGCTGATCTTTTATCCAAGTTTAGTGCTTCTGAATTGCTGGTCCTAGGTGATTTTAACCTTAACTGGCTTTCTAATGCATCCGATCACTTAAAGGAAATATGTGGAAATCTTACCCTTACACAACTAATCAATGAACCTACTCGACCAAATCTGAAAGAACCCACCAAGTCAACTCTGATTGATCTAATACTGTCAAATAAAGCTGACAAAATTACTGCCTCAGGAGTTTTTGAACTAGGAATAAGCGATCATTGTCCCATCGGATGCATTAGAAACAGCCGCACATACAAAACAGGCTCTCGGTTGGTGGTTAGAAGAAATTTTAATAATTTTAATGAGCAAGCTTTCCTTTCTGATTTAGCAATGAGTGAAATCCACCTTACACCAGAAATCCCAGATGTTGATGGGGCACTAAACCATTTCAGTAAATCTTTTCTAACAGTGGTAAATAAACATGCCCCCTTCAAAAAGTTAAGAATAAGAGACAGATCTAGCCCCTGGTTCACGGGTGAAGTTTCCTCATTGTTTAAGGCCAGAAATAAAGCTTGGTCAACTGCTAGACGCTCAGGGGAGAGAGACCACTGGCTTACATTTAGACAGCTGAGAAACAAATGTACCTCTGCTGTAAGAAAAGCTAAATCAGAATATTACCTCAGTTTATTCACCAGCTCTAGAAATCCTCAAAACTTCTGGAAAATAGTAAATTCCCTTAAAAATCATTCCCCTCCTTTTCCACCCAGTGTTTTAGTTGACGATCAGATGATTTCTGCCCAGAAGGAAATATGTCAAGCTTTTAATTCACATTTTGCTGCAGCTGGACATATCTTTGATAGAAATAGCACAAACCTGTTGAATAAAACTGATCTCAGCTCTTCAGTCTCAAAACCGCATGGTCTCTTCTCACTCCAGCCATTTTCTCCACACTTAGTTGCCAATGCTCTGGCTAAAACTAATCCGCGAAAGGCCACTGGAGAAGATGGCCTGGACCCCTTTTTATTGCGTCTCGCAGCCCCAATTATTTTAGAATACATTTTATACATTTTTAATCTCTCAGTTTTATCTTGCAGAATTCCCAGGGTCTGGAAAACAGCCCATGTAATTCCTCTGCATAAAGGTGGTGAAACAACAGATCTGAATAATTATAGGCCAATCTCAAAACTGTCATGTTTAGCAAAAATGTTAGAGTCTCTAGTGAACCAGCAATTGAAATCATTTCTTCATGAAAATTCTGTTTTATCTAGATATCAGTCTGGTTTCAGAGAAGGACACAGCACTATCTCTGCTACGACGCTGGTTTTAAACGATCTTTATTCAGATATGGACAAGAAGAAACACTGTGCAGCTATTTTTATTGACTTAACCAAAGCTTTCGACACAGTTGATCACACTCTGATTATAAAGAGTTTAGAAAAGATTGGCTTTGATGAAACCGCTCTGAAATGGACCCAAAACTACCTCAAAGACAGAAAACAATGCATGGCTGTGAATAATTACAAATCAGATCTGGTATCTTTATCTAAAGGCGTACCACAAGGTTCAATCCTGGGTCCAGTTTTATTTAATATATACATAAATGATATTGCTGCTTCTGCCTCTACCTCAGACTGCAAAATTCACCTTTATGCAGATGACACGATTTTATATTGCTCAGCTGATTCTATCCATGCTGCAGCAAGAAAATTACAGAGCTCATTTAATGCTCTACAGGTAGCACTGTATAAGCACAAACTAGTTTTAAATGCCATGAAAACTAAGTTCATGCTGCTTTCCAGATCTTTTAATACTGATTTTAGTAGTGTAAAAATTACTACCCTGGCAGGATCCACCATTGAGAGAGTCACAGAATATAAATATCTTGGCATATGGCTGGATGATAAACTCAGTTTTAAACCACACATAAATAAACTAGTCAGTAAATGCAGACAGAAGCTGGGTTATTTTTATAGACACAAGTCCTGTTTCCCCATACACGCCAGAAAAAGATTAGTTGAAACAACTTTACTCTCAGTGCTGGACTATGGAGATGTTATCTATAAATATGCTCCCTCCAGCTCCCTCAAACTACTGGACCCAGTGTATCACTCTGCACTGAGGTTCATCACTGGAGACCCATACAGAACTCATCACTGTGAGCTGTACGATAAAGTTGGATGGTCCTCTTTAACGGTGCGAAGGGAAACACATTGGATGATTTTTATTTATAAGACACTCTCCGGTCATTTGCCAGAATACATCACTTCATTGATGAATATAAATAACAGTAACTATCAGACTCGCTCTAGTGATTGGATCA
>JAUZSU010158897.1:0-13973 GCA_034780255.1 Parotocinclus maculicauda
ATTAATAATACAATTTAAATTAGTAATAAAATAAATAAACTAAATTATAAAACAACTAGATTATAAAATGAGTCCTCCGTGACAGGTCCTTGGAGGCACATCGTCTCCTAATGTCTAAACGATGGAGGGAGTTAATGCACTCAGGTGGGACTAGGTTCTGTTGATGGAGACCAGCAGAGCGACGCCGAGCCGGAAGAACATCCAAGCGCGTGGTTCTGGAACTGGTACCGGAACATCAGCTCTGTGAGAAAATGGGAAAAAGTAGTTATTGATCGGTTAAGAACACAGAGTCTATTATCCATTACTGATGCCTTGTGCAGCATGAAAACTCAGGCAGCACTAACTATAGCAGCATAACTAAAGGGAGAGAACCAGAAGTTACCACAGCCAAGAGGCAAGAGCCAACCTGAGCCATGCGTCACAGTCTAAATCTAACTAAAAGCCTGAGTAAATAAGAATGTTTTTAGCCTAGACTTTGGAGAGTGTCTGAATCTCTAACTAAAGTGGGAAGTTTATTCCATTGCTGGGGGCCCAAGTATGAGAAAGCTTTTCCCCCTGCAGTGACTTTTAATTCTAGGTACAAAAAGGAGTCCTGCACCCTGTAAGCGAAGTAGACAAGCTGGATTGTGATATTTTAAGATAAGGCCAGACAATATAGAGCTTTATGTGTTACAAGAAGTATTTTATAATCAATGCGAAATTTAACTGGTATCCAGTGTAGAGACGACAGAAAAGTATTGATATGATCACATTTTCTAGTTCTAATTAGCACTCAAGCTGCTGAATTCTGCACTAGTTTATTTAGAGATTTACTAGAACATCCAGCGATTTGAACTATATATACAGTTTATAAACTTTACACATGGTGTTTTATTTTAACCAAAAACTTTAAAACACAATCTGAAAAATTTTAAACATCACCGCACTGTACATCTGAGATCCATGATTTTTACTTATTTATATTATATTATATTATATTTATATTTTATTTTGCTGCTGGTGTTACAGATTACTTTGGGTGCATTTTGAAGAGCTGTTTTTAGCAGTGGAATGCTTGTCTTTTTTATTTATGGAAATACATAATAAGTATATGAATGGGATTAATACAGTACAGTAATTATAGTATGTAAGCAGATACAATATGAATATGTTTTAATCATTAAGCAAGTGAAATATGGTACAGAGTATATGCTGGTTTAAGTCTAGTTACAACGACAGTTAACTGACAAATTTCCTATTGTAATTTATTATAATTTTAAGACCTCAGTCATTAAAGTGAAAATTTGTTGGTTGTTAAATGTTGTGTGCCTGAATATTGAAGGCTATACTATATTTAAAGAAAACCAACACATACCATGATGAAATCATTACACATACTGTTTCATTACTGGCTAAAAATTAAAATAACAATAAAAAAATTAAATACTTCTTGCACAGCATCAAATCCAGAGGTTAGCTTTTAAAAATAGATGTATAAGTGCTGCCAGAAATGCTGTAGAGGTTAGCGTCCTGTCAGTGCTCAGAAGGAAGCCTTTTCTAAAGATGATAAACAAGAAAGCCTGCAACCAGTTTGTTGAAGACAAGCAGACTAAGGACATAGATTATTGGACTATGTCCTGTGGTCTGATGAGTTAAACTTATTTCAGATTGTGTCAAGACCGTGTGGTGGCAACCAGGTGAGGACTACATAGACAAGTGTGTCTTTCCTACAGTCAAGCATGGTGGTGAGAATGGCATGGTTTGGGGCTGCATGAGTGCTACCGACTGTTGGGTAGCTACAGTCATTGAGGGAACCATGAATTCCTACATGATCCCCTCCCTTTGGAAACTGTGTTACATGGCAATATTCTGATATGATAACAACCCCAAACACTGCTCCAAGATGACCACTACCTTGCTAAAAAATGTGGTTAAAGGTTAAACTTGTGTCCAGACCTAAACCCTATTGAGCATCTATAAGGCATTCTCAAACAGAAAGTGAAGGAACAAAATGTCTAACATCAAAAAAGCTCAGAAATGAAGTCGGAGTGTAAGAGGATTCCAGTGGCAGCCTGTGAAGCTCTAGTGAACTCCATGCCCAATAGAGTTAAGTTAATGCTGAAAACAAATGGTGGCCACACAAAATATTGACACTTTGGAAACAATTTGGGCATTTTTACTTAGGGGTGTACTCATTTTTGTTGCCAGCAGTCTAGACATTGATGGCTGAATGTTGAGCTATTTTGAGGGTGCAGCAAATTAACCTTTTATACAAGCTGTAGACTGGCTACTTTACATTGTATTAAAGTATCAAAGTGTCATATCTTCAGCATTGCCTCATGAAAAAATAGACATGGACAAAAATCTTTCTCTGTCAAAACAATGAAGTTTATATATATATACAGTATAACTAGAGAGAGAGAGGGAGAGAGAGAGACTAGGCACTGGGCTAGTATGTGGTAATGATATTTTGGAGTACATATTCATGTGCTGCAGTATGCATTACAATGTCCCATTTGGACCTAATCCACCTCTAAATATGAATCTAGGAAGGAAGTCATATGACTCCTTTATCTGCTGTGCTAATACAGTTTAACCTAAGGGGGTGTTAATGGGGTGTTCATGGTGGAGTGTTGGTGGTAGATGGCAGAGGTCTTTTAGCGGCTGCCTGTGATGGTGTGCAGGGTGAAGTTTAGCAAGAAGGAGCATAGCCTTGGGCCAGAACATCTCCAACTATGCTCCTAAAGTGCTCTGAAAAGAGAATGATTGAAATATTTCTTGTGAAAAACAAATTAGTGCCACCTTCATTTTCTTGCCATGTGTCTCTCTCCCCCGAGCTCTCAGCATAAGAGGATCCTTGCTGGGATTTTCTCAGAATCATTAACGGGTCTCAGCCACATTTTTTTTTTTTTGCACATTGATTAGCTAGCAGCACATCCATTTACTAAAGCCATAACATGCAAGCTATGCTATGCTAGCACATAATGCTGATTAGCAACGTAGTTTTGACTAGCTAGCATCACACGCTCTTCAAAAAGTGTAAATGTAAAATATATGCTGTGCTGTCTTGCTTTCCTGTAAAAATTTCCCTAACATTTGATTGATGATGGCTTGGGTTCTAAAACTGGGACGTTACTTTTTAAGCATTACCTTTTTAGAACACTATAGTATGCTGTAGGGTAATGACTAAAGTGATTAAAATATTAGAATAGATTTAATTATCGTTATATATTTTTCCGTAATTAATAATAATAATAATCTGTTTCAGACTCCCAGAATGAGGAGTTTAATATAATCTATACTATATCATAGCAGAGCCTAACTTCATAAACCAACAAAATAATTAACACAAAGCTTATGATCTGAGATTGACATTTTGATGCGTTTTGGTCCCATATCGTCACTGTCAGTGTCCTACTGTAGAAATGATTAAATCTGGGTTCTGTCCCACACAAGGGCAACTAAATGAAACTATGAAAAATAAAATGAAGCTTATAGAATGGTAAAGTCAAAGTCCAAACCTTTAATGCACTGAGACCCAAGTGTGCATATAATGACAACCATATAAAATAACAGCTGAAAAGAGCTTCCTGAAAAGAAAAGATGTTACCACATGTCTGTGGAATCAGATGTAGACCGCATGATATTTTGCCAATTCTTAACTAAAAATAATAATAAAAAATAAATTAAGGTGGGTTTGATTTCTTTTTCTCAGAACTGTATGCCTTGAGGTGAGGCTTAATAATGGAGAAATAGAAAGTTCGATCCATAAGTGGTTGCAGCATCTCATAGAGAGAGAGTGAGAGAAAGAGAGATAGAGAGAAAGAGAGAGAAAGAGAGAGAGAGACAGAAAGAGAGAGACAGACAGACAGACAGACTTAAAATAATAAATAATAAATTTGATTTCTGCATTCAGTTTCTGGATTTCTATAGCATTCTCAAACGGTGGAGGATCGCAAGGTCTCTTACATCCACCAGCGTAATGTCATCATGGAGAAGTTACAGAGGATTCCAGTGGCAACCTGTGAAGCTCTAGTGAACTTCATGCCCAATAAAGTTAAGGAAGTGCTGGAAAAATAACGGTGGCCACACAAAATATTGACACTTTCAGCACAATCTGGTCATTTTCACTTATGGGTGTTCTCACTTTTGTTGCCAGGGGTTTAAAAATAAATGGCTGAATGTTGAGTCATTTTAAAGGCACAGCAAATTATACCGTATACAAGCAGTAGACTGACCATTTTACATTGTATCAAAGGGCCATATTTTCAGTGTTATCACATGGAAAAGTATTTAAAAAATAGTGAGGGTGAGATACTGTATATATGGGCATTTTTACACATGCACACGCTACCTGCCCAGCGGACCACAACCACTCACTCCCACATTCCGAGGTGTCCTGGGCGACGGTCGACAGACACAAAAGCTATCTCATCGTGACAGGCATAAAGCACATAAGGGAACTAGTATAACAAAAGATATGCAATAGTATAACCAGATTCCATCTATGTAAATGTCCTGGAAATCCTCCCAGAAGTTAACAGCATACATTATGTTGCTCTGTTTGTGGTGGTGGGATCCTTTGGTATCGTCATTATGCAAATGTGCTGAATAGCTCTACAAAGAAGAGCCACATGTCTCCAGTTCTTTATAAGACTCAAATCTCCTTTCTTGAAAAGGAAACCCAGCATGGCACTCTGGTAGCCTTTAAAACAGGGTCTGTCTTTAACACAACTGTGACATAGCAGTAAAGTGCTCTGGCCCTATTCCAAAGCAGGCAAGGCGATCAAGCCTACAGCAAGTTACAGCAGGTCACTAAACTGTTGGTTGTCCAACTGGACAACGTTTGAAGGCAGCAAACCAATTTGAATGTGTATTTTGCTTATCACCGGATAGATGTGGTCGACAATATTAGGGAAATAAAATACTAAAGATATTTAAGATTGCTTCGAGTGATAGCATAGCAGAGCACAAACAGGCCCTAACCAAAAACTGAAGCTGCATATTTCTCCTCACACATAGATAAAATTTATCTTTAATGCTGTCTTCATATTAACTAATGACATCACAGCAGGTGACTCTGAAGTTTAGCATGATTTTAATAATAATGACTTTGACTTTAACGAAATGCTATTCATTTGTTCAGCAACCAGGCAGACGTGGTACTACTGTAGATGTCTGTTTAATTAGCTGTAAATCAGAACTAGAATCTTTTACCCCAGGTCATCTAACTAATCAACAAGCCTAGATCCAATTCCTACATATTTACTCAAATAATTGATACTGTAGTATTAGAGAACCACTTCTTATTATTTTAAACTCAACGGTAGTCTACTTTGTTCACAAGTTTGTTGTCGTCGTCCCCCCACACACACACTCAAACTACGGGATAGACTCCCCACCTCAAGTCGAGATTCAGTCACTCTCCAAATTTTAAGTATAGACTAAAAACATACTTAAATACTTTTGGTTAGACTTAGATTTACTGGGGACAGAATCCTGGGTCATGTCTGGCTTGTCTGCCTTGTCATGCCCTGACCTTTGGAGTGTTTGGTGGGCGGTCTGGATGGGCTGGGCTTTGGTCCTCTTGATCTTGAGTTGCACATCCTTGCCTTAGACAAGATAATGGCAGGGCTGGGGGTTCATAGTCTAAATCAAGAGATTTGTGGCGATCTGAGAGGTTGGTTTGCTGTTTTCTGTTTCTGCTTCCTTAATGCAATCACTCAGGTTTGTTGGTTTGTGCGTTTAATCAATAACTAAGCACATGTTTTTTTTTCTCTTAAAACTTATGTTCAGGTACCAGTTCTAGCCTCACAAATTACACTATTACACTACAGCATCATTCTACTGATTTCCATCAACAGAAATCAGTCCCACCATGCCCGGCCACATTAGAGGCCATGCTCACGCTCGCCCTCTGGCGTTTCGAAGCGCCTCTGCGCCACTTAATTTCTCAATTTGAGAAGCGCCCCAAATCGGCACCTTCTCGTGCTTACTGCACATGTGCCCTCTTCCGTTTCGGTGCATATTGCAGCCGATTCGCGTTCGCGTCAGCTTGGGTGGGGGGTGCCATTTCCATTTGGGACGCATCACAGCTGCGTGAATTTTCCCCCTTTTGGTAATTTGTAATTTGGAAAATCTTTTGTCCCCGCATCCTTGGGTCCTACACCACAAATCATAACAATATACATGTTTGATACACTACCCTATTCAATATTTTATTTATGTTATTAGTTACTTTGTGTTAATATTACTACAAACTTAAGTCATACAATTAACATCTACACCACCCAGTGAATATGGGTTCCTTTTTGAGTCTTTACTTCAGTGACTTAGCATATGTCATAAATGTCTTTCCAAATGGTTCATCAATACCAGGTGCACATCCTGCTTTAAATTCATAGAGTGCTTCAGTAAGTTCTTTGAATTCAAGTTCTGTCCAGATTTTCACATTGTCATTCATTTAGGGAAGGAAGCCGTTACAAATGCTCTGATGTACAACAAGAGTCAGTCCCTTCAGTTTCATGGAGCTATGAGAAAAAGAAAAAAAAAATCCATGATAACCTTGTACATTTCTTTCAAGTCTGAAGTTCATGTTCCATCTGAGGATTGTCAAACAGTGCAGTACACTTTGTTGCATGAATTTCTTTTAAAGACTGAAAAAGTCCATATCATGCACACATAGGTAGCAGGACCTTACAAATGTATCTTTTCCTCTGGTTTGCAATAGGTCTTGAAGAGCCTGTTTTCAGTTTTTGGAGTCATATTATTACAATAAGCTATAATTGATATATAGCTGAAATCCCCCCATACTTTTGCTATGCATTCCATTTCAACTCACTTGTTAGAAGCAAGTTCTTATACCCATAGATGGTGCACAGCCTGGGCGAACATGGAGGCAGGCATGGCCGATGCTGACCCCATAGACAGTTAAGGCTAAGTTAAAAAAAAATTGAACCAAACTAGTTAGCTGTTCAATCCATTTGAGTAGCAGCGAATGAAACTAGAGGCACATATAAAAGTATTTATTTAAACAGGAATACAACACTTCAGATACACAATATAGACAAAAGTTTGCGGACACCCAAAACATGGGTACATTGAGACCTGTGTTTTTACAAAAGGGTTTTCCACTAGATTATAGAACAGGTTGGTGTTTGATGTTAGACAATAAGCCCAGGATCACTTTTGGAATTCCAAATGCAAATGCATTTTTTAAGCATTTGAAGGGTTTAAGGTCAAAGTTTAGTATAGGCATGTTAAGTGTTTAATGAAAGTTGCCAAACCAATTCTTGGCAGATATTTGACTAAATAACTTCTTGGATGCCAGCACAGTGCTTGTAATATTAAGCAAAATGCAAACCAGCTGTTTACAGCCGCTATGTCTGAAGCAATTTTTTTTTATTTATTATTAAAATGTATCACAATTGTCAATACTTTTGTTGTTGTTGTTAAAACAAACAGATGTTAATTGGATGACCATTAAATGATGCTTACCTGTAATCAAAAGGGTGTATACAAACTTATATCTATTTAGTATACAAACCAAAGAAGTAATGACAACTTTATACTAGCAAATAAGCAACACACTAAACAGCCACAATTTATGCATGCCTGGCTTAGTACTAACCCAATATTTATACTGGGAATGAGGAGTGATACTATGCACGCCTGACAAATTAACACACAGAAACGCACAAGCACACAAACACAGACACACAGGTGGTCACCTATACAAACAAACAAATGCGAATGACTATGAAAACAAGCAGGTACAAATGCAACTATACCTGTTTCTGTAAACAGAAAGGTTTTTTACAAACATCACATAAGTATATTTTATACAAAGTATATATGATAAAGTGATATTAAGTGATGTACATGGAAGAAATGAGGTCATGGGGAAATAAGAGCGGAGGAAGTAGTGGCTCTGTGAGAAATGTATTTTGTTACACACGAGTTCAACATGAGCAAAAATTAGACTAATTTCCAGAGGACATGAACATGTCATCCTTACAAAATGCATTGCATCATGCCTGTCTGCTTTAAGCTCACCGATGAAGGTTCTTTGTCCTTGGAAAGTGTCTCAGCCATATTTCATCATTCACATGCTCCCTTGCCTTTGAAACCTTTGCTAGTGCGAAAATTTACCATTAAGCCAATTTCACAAGGACATTTTAGCATCTGTCAGAAAATGTGTTGATATGCATTGCTGGTTTTATGGCACGGCATGGATGTACAAACTGCTAGAGGCTATAGCCTTTTGTTTTATTAAAACCTTAATATGATTATAGTGGAATTCATTTCCAGTTAACCTAATTGATTCCTGATGGCTTTATTGTGCTGTCTAGCCATTCATATGTGCATGCTTTTAAGTGCAATTGTATGGACAATAGTTTATAGACACCTCTTCTAATTAGTTATCTGTTATTCCAGTTACACTCAATGCTAACAGGTTCTTAATATGAAGCATACAGGCATGGAATCACTAATCAATGTCAACATAGTGTATAGAAGATACGTCTGAATAGATGCATTTAAAAATAGGTGCTCTAGAAAATTTTATATGAATATTGGTCAGTTTCAGATAACTTTATTTTATTTTTTACATATATTTTACATTGTTCCTGTTACTGTTTTCAGCACACAATTAGCAAATTAATAAATTGTAACCACCTGGTATCCATACATAGCATTAGAAAACCAAATAAATTCAAATTATTTACCAAAAATTTATTTTTACAACAAGCAAATTATATAAATATAACATATAAAACAATGCAGGTAACATAAAAGTAAGTCAATTCTCAGTCATGGTTACAATGTTATCTAATATACAGGAAAAATAAGAGAGAACTCATTTTGATTTTTCCATGGTCTTCAGAAGCTCCAGATGATACAACGTCCTTTTGAATTAAATTATCTATGCACGTAAGGTGCTGTGGATGGTAACTGCATGCATTTGGTAAAATGACTTACATACTTATTTGGGGCCAAATGTCTGAGACCACTAGTGAAAATACTAGGCTTGATCTTTGTGGACTAATTATTACGCAGTATGTAAATATCCAAATTCACCTCAAACCTTTATACAGTAACATCTATTTGAAAATGATGGAGTGCTATGTGTCATTGGCTTTCCCGCAATGTCACAGGATCTAAACCCCATTAAGCATCTATGGAGCACTTAGCAAGCATTGTGACGTTACTAAATGTGCTCTTTGAAATACTGTGAAATCATGCTAGGAGAGCTTGCATCATCAGAAGGGAATGTACCAAATAGTAAAAATACTCATAACTTCTCTAAATCGTTTTATTTTATTAGAGATTCAAGATTTCATTTTTAAAAAAACAATTAGATTTATAATATAAAAAAGTTTGGCAAAATAAAATTTAAGTAGTCACATAAATTTGCTGCCTACTATATATACTGGGAGGCCTAAAGGTGATTTACATTTATGTCATTTAGAAAACATCCAAAGTACTTTACAAGGGCTACAATATTACAGTCCACACAATTGTGGGGCCCGAAAGTGGCTGTCTGACAGAGGTAGGATTTAAACCTTTATGTCTACAATGCAGGATCTTAAATGTTAGGCTATCACATTAATATGGGTTAATGTACATGTTACATACATTCATTGTCTTATCCGCTTATGGCCTATCCTAATCAGAGTTGCAGGAGAGTCGGTGCCCAACCGGCAACACAGGGAGCAGGGCAGGAACAACCCTGGACAGGGTGCCAATTTATCGTAGGGCACATACATTTACACTCTCATACTCACACACTAAGGGGCACTTTGGAAACACCAGTTAACCTACCACATGTCTTTGGAATGTAGGAGGAAAAAAAAGTGCCTGGAGAAAACAGATGCAGACACCGTGGAGAACATGAAAACTCTGAAACAGAATCGAACCAGGAATCGCTGAGCTGTGAGGCAACAGTACACCACCGCTTTTATATACAGAGTGTGTTAAATATTTACAGATTATGATATGTCATGTTATTTACGCACTCAACAAGTCATTTTTTAGGTTTACTTAATTCAAACGTTTATGTTGATAATTCAAATGCTTTTCGTCATACTGTTATGTATTCTGTATGTCTACCTTAATGTGCCATTCTTTGATATTTGCTGTGGAGACTGTTTTATGTATAGCATATTCACAATACTCTGACCTATCCAAATGTGAAGTCTGGCTCACAGTGAGATCAGACTTACATGTGCATTAGTGTGTGTGTATTTGTGTATGATCTTTTGCTCCCTGCTTGTCCTTTCTTCCTTTCAAGTGTATCCTGCTGAGAGGTATCTCTGCTTCCCTTCAATCGACTGCGCTGCTCTTCCTGCTGTTCCATTCAAAGCCTGTTTTCTGCATCTATTCCTTGGTCATGCACTGTCAAAATTCACAGACTTTGCCCATGAATCCATTTACAGATACATGCGATGTAATGTGATGTGTGTGTGTGTGTGTGTGTGTGTGTGTGTGTGTGTGTGTGTGTTTGTTTGTTTACTGTGGTGCAAATGCAGTAAAAATATACATAAACAAACAGATAGATCTATACTTGGGCTGAAGCAATCATCATGCTACTTTCATACTAAGAACATGTTGGTCACCACAGCCAATGTAATAATGTAATGTAAAATAATATAATGTGTAATACTGTAAATATACTTCTTGCAGGGGAGTGAAAGTCCAATCATCCACCCCTTTGTTTTACAGTTACTTAACCTGCATACCAAAGTTATACTTAATTTATATTTTTTTAACATGTGAATCTCAATAATTGTCAATGATGATGCCAAGACCTGGAGTTCAGAAGGCAACATGCAAGCATGCCCTAGACAGGAAGCAAACCCAATCTTAGGACTGGTTATGGGCCCTTATATACAGCCAAATCAGTCTTTATGAGCTCCTCTTCCTCAGACATGACCAATTGTGTCTGTATGTGATGCCTATCTCAGCCAGAACGTGCTGTTAGGACTGTCTTGAGTCTTTAATTCAGCTTACATAATTACTCAAGCCACACATTTCAGCAAGATCAGCAATATAAATACACATCTAATTTAACAAAATCTAACTACGTAATTATACTTTGAAACCCTCCATATGTTCGTGTTTTTTGGAGTATGCATAATGATAAAGGCTGATCAAATTTTTTATCTAAGCATGTTTCTCATGGTGTTTACAACAGAGGACTTCCTGACAGAAGTGTAATTCCCTGTTGTTGAACCATATGTGTGTGTGTGTGTGTGTGTGTAGGTACACAAATGCCTTTGTTATAGGAGCTTCAGCATTGTAGCCTGATGTGTTTCAACAAAAATCATGACTTTTGGTGGGAAAAATAATTATCTTGTCATGACTAGTTTTATTTAGTTTTATTTTGTTTGTCATGCTGCTTTAAAGACTTCAAACTTCTTGGCATTGACAGTATGCTAATTATTTTTCTCTCTGATCATATAACTTGATTGTACTCAAAAGTCCAGTAGTGTCTGGCACTTAATGGATAACTACATTTTTGGTTAAGTCTTTTAGTCCTGAATTTATATTTTTAAGTCAATTTTGTGCAATCGTTTAGTAAATATCTCAAACTCAACAAAATGGTAAAGCTTTTATCACATATTTGGTGACAAAATATTGTAATGACATGAAACATGACGTGTGACATTCCCTTTGACCAAGGTTATAATATAATAATATACTGTTCAGAAAAAATAGGGGAATATTTCTAAATAAATATGAAGCAATTACATTAAGCATTTGCTTTTAGTTTATTAAACAAGATTATCAGAAATGAAAATAAAAAGTCAAAGAAAGTTTGATTACACAAATAGAATGTGAACTGAAATATTTGATTGACTAGCAAGTGACATACAATTACAATTAAGTTACAATTTAATTTAATTACAATAATTTTTTTGGCCTTGGTTTTACCTCAGTTTAGGCCACGTGTCCTAGGACTAAGTGTGTGCTGGTCATGGACTTGACCACTCAACTCTAGCAGTCTTGAGTTAGTAGATCAGTAGATTGTTTAAATCCTCCATGTAGCTTTAATAGTGTAAATACTGTACTGTATATTTGTATTTGTATATATTGACATGCATATCATAGGCATATATACATATACATAGTGCATATCCACCCCTGTTGGAGAACATCACTTCAACTATACATGCACGCACTGAGTACTTTAATAGGAATGTCCGTACACCTACTCAGGCATATACTTACCACATAAGCATGTGGCAGCAGTGCAATCAATTAAATCAGTTCAGTGAAGGGAAAAAGATCCAGTGATTGGCGGTTCTGCCCAACTGTCCACCACATTATTAAAATTTGAATGCAGTGTGTTGAACTGTCAAAATCCTGAAAAAAAAAAAAATTTCAGAAAAAAAAATATTAAATGCCCATGGTCAGAGAACATGTGATATAAATGCATGATAGAGTTAAATTATCAAAACAAAATGACAGTAGAACTATATTTATAGTGAGTTATTTACACATGAACAAGCAACGAGAACTCACAGGAGTGTGAATAAATAGCTGGGTGACCATAAGAAAACCACTTGATAGTAAGGCTAATGAGTATAAAAATTGGACTCTGGAGCAGTTTAAAAAGGTAATGTGATCTGATGAGTTTCAATTTACAATATTCCAGAGTGATGGGTGCATCAGGGTGCGAAGTGAGGAAATGCACATATCATGCATAGTAAACATGCACAAGCTCATAAAGGCAGTGTTATGATCCGGGGTTCCTTCAGTTGGTCAGGTCTAGGCTCAGAAACACTTGTAAGAGTGGCCATGAGGATGATCATTTTCACACATGAATTGGCCTGCCCTGGCTTAAACCCCATTGTAAGTCTTTGGGGTATGGTAGAGAAGATTTTACAGAGTGTTATAAGTCTCCCATAGTCGGAACAAGATCTAGGTATAAAATAAATACACCTTATAACATCAATATTGTGATGTTGCATGAGGCTATCAAAACAATGGCACAGTAAGCCATAATCAAAACTAAAAGTGATCCCATTAAATATTAGGGTGTGACTTATGTCATGATATAAACTAAACAACTATACCATATTTACAGTCATCACTGAATAAAATTAACTACATTGTGTTATTCCTTTATAGGAAGGATGTGCGAATTTAGGTAGGTTGCTTGTTTTATTGAATGTTGCCGTCAGCATTTATTGCCATTTCAGTGACACACACAAGGTTACTAGATAAAGGCTAGTCATAAAGTATCTCACAAATGTGAGTACACCCCTCATGTTTTTCTAACTATTTTAACTGTTTTATCACTCCCACACTCTCTCATACTGTTTACTGAAAGTTTAACATGGCACCTCATGCAACTCACTGAGGATTTGAAAAAAACAACTGTAGCTCTACATAAAGATGACCTAGGCTACAAAAAAAACTGCCAACACCCTGAAAGTGATCTGCAGCACGGTGGCCAAGCCATACAGTGCTTTACATGGACAGGTTCCACTCACAACAGACCTTACCATGGTGGACCCAAGAAGATTAGTGCACATTATTATTGCTACAAAGGTTAAAGGGGTGTAGGTCAGCCTGTCAGTGTTTAGTGATCATACAGTCAAACATGGTGGTGGGAATGTCATAGTTTGAGGCCGCATAAGTGCTGCTAGTTGTGGAAAGCTACAGCTCATTGAGGGAACCATGAATGCCAAGTGTACTGTGACATACTGAAGCAGAGCATGATCCTCTCCGTTCAGAAACTGGGTTGCATGGCAGTATTCCAACATGATAACAACCCCAAACACACCTCCAAGATGACCATTGACTTGCTTCCAGACCTAAACCCTATTAAGAATCTGTGGGGCAGTGTTAAATGGAAGGTGGAGGAGCACAAGGTCTCTAACATTCACCAGCTCTGTGATGTCATCATGAAAGAGCAGAAGGGGATTCAAGTGGCAACCTGCAAAGCTCTAGTGAACTCTATGCCCAAAAATGTTAAGGCAGTGCTG